>JAJEJO010000525.1:496778-519278 GCA_020662805.1 Glaucomys volans | reverse complement strand
TACCACATACCACCAAGAATACTGAGCACCTTGTTTCCATGGCCTGAAGGACAGAAGATCCAAAAATCCAGAGACGAGTAATCCAAGAAAAAAAGAAGTGGGGAAAAAAGCATTGCTGTCAGACTGGAGGCGGGTGGGAGCAGGTGGAAAGGGGAGTCATTCTTTGACTTTAAAGACATTAAGAGAAAAAAGAATTGAAGAACAAAAGCAAAAACCTTTTGAAAGATAAAGACAAAAAGCAGATGGTCCGGGCTGTCTTCTGCATGTCTGCCACTGTTCTCCAGACCACCTTGGCTTTGGTCCAGAAAAAGAACAGCTAAGGAAGAAAAAAAATGATCTTTTTTTTTCTCCAGTTGGACAAAAAAAAAGGAAAAAGAAGAAAAAAAAGGAAAAAAAAAAAAAAGAGAAAAAGGAAAAAGGAAGAAGAAGAAAAGAAAAAAAGAGGGACAGATGGTACGCTGTGACTGGTCTGTGGTCTAAAGACCTGGATATGCTTTCTTTGAAGCATATCACAACTTAAATAATCACTTTCATAAAGAAAGAAATGAACAAAACAAAGAGAAAAAAGAAAAGGAAAGGAGAGCTCACAATATGAGAGTCACGAATCATAACCAAACAGTACAAAGGAAAAAATTAAGTTGATGCACATTATTGGAATGACTTTGGAAACCAGACAAAGATGAGAGGGATGAAAGGACAGAAAGAATGAGTAAGATCATTCTGTGAACGTTAGTTCAGCACTCTTACCTCTTATTGGTGTACCACCTGGGTGGATAATATGAATGCAAATAAGATTAGAAAGAAGAAGCATTAGTACGAGAAGAAGGAGGCTAGGGCTGGGGAGAAGAATTAAATTAGATTTACAGAATTAAATAAGGTCTTAAAAGAAACTTGAATTACTATACTGGTAAAACAGGAATATATTAGATAGTATTATTAGATCATAAAAGCAAGTTGCATTATACCACAGAGGGCAAAGACCATAATAGGCAGCGTTGCCTTTCTCAGAGAACAACTGAGTTCTTAGGTCTGGGGTCACATAGGCTTAGAACTGTATCTCATATGCCTCATATCCTTAAAAAAAAAAAAACTATACAATATTTTTTAAAGACATAATTTAGGTACATACTGACTAAGCTATTTAAGTATATATATAAATATGCATATATATATACTATTATAGGAAACACTAAAGACTAACTAAAAACAAACACTGTTGATGGATATCTTATGCTACTTACTATGCTGCATTTGTGTGATATAACTATTTGTGTACTATTTTATTTTTCTATACAGTGTTCTTACAATAACAGCTCTGTGGAGGTGTGCGTGTGTGCGCCACTATGGAGATCTGGTGTCTACACTGACAGTTAGTAAAATGCATGCCATGCATTTTATTATTAATAATAATAATATTCTGAATATGGAAATTAGTGGGGGTGAAGTGCGCTTCAGAACTAAGCACTTACCAATGGATTCTGGAGATTTAAATACGGAGAGAAGAAAGACAGCATAAAAATATTATTATATTCCTTATAATTTGGTACAAATTTTTCAGAGTTAAATCTTTATTATACTATATCATCTATGTTACATGTGAATAATTAATTCTTTATTTACAATAACAGAATGCTAATCTACACAATTCTGTTGACAACAAGCAAAAGAGGCAGTTAACAAGACGCTTTAACATCACAGGACAGGTCAAAAGCTGAGAATTCTGGGAAGACAGGCAGTTAAACAACTTAGAACTCTATATTCATATTACTACCAATGTCAAAGTAAACAGCTTATTAATATATGCCCCCATGAAATAACCTAGGGACAGCCTCTACAACTTAACAAATTCAGAATTACCTCTAATTTTCATCTACAGAGAGCAAAGGAATAAACTTTTATGCAAATGGGAGAGGGAGAAAAGGATAAGGAGAGAGAGAAAACAGCAAAAGCTGGAGTCTACACCAAAAGCAGGCTTCTGTAGATCCAGTCCCTGGAGGTTTCGAAAACCTTGAGTGTGGGCGCACACTACTGTGGCTAATGTGTAGAAAATGCTCGCTCACAGTGATCAGGTATTAATAAAAATTCCCTCCGCTCATTGGTACTTTGTAAAGGTCTTAGTTAAAAAAAAAAAATCATCTGGTTACTCATAAGAGAACGTCTCTGTGATTTATGTATTAGTGAAAAGAAAGCAGATGTGCCCAAACTTACTAAACTTTGGTACTTGGATGAGTTCAAATGTAGAAGACAGCAGAAAATACACTTTAATAAAATTGAATCATTTTAATGTTTCATATGAACATTTGTTTTTTAATGAATATAACCATTGGAACTCCTTGCAAGCTCTGAATGAAGTCCAATGTTGAAATAAATTTGTTTCAAAAGAAAACAGAGAAAGAAGAAAGAGGAGAAAATGGATCCATCAAATACTGCAGAAAAGCAGTAAATTAAAAAAAATTATCAAAAATACAGTCACAGCAGTGAGCAATGTGGATTAAACAGAAGCTGCAAAACACAGAGAGAAGAAAGACTCTGAAACAGGCCATGACATCACACACATGGACAACACATTAAATAACAGAGAAAGAAAAGAGGGAGAAAAATCAATACCTCAAAATTAAAAATAAATAAAATAAAAATAAAAAAATAAAGAGAGAGAAAGAATTTTTTAAAAAATTATTTAGGAGTTAGTAGAAACAGTAACAAGACCCTACCTGATCGTAACTGCTTAATACGACCATTGTTGTTGCTTGTGTCGACAGGTAAGAAATCTTTGAACCAAGTGATTTCTGGATCCGGATTACCACTGGCTGCACAGAGCATGGTGGCAGTGCGTGTACGCTCTACCACCTTCAACTGCGGGCCCATGTCAATGGTAGGGAAGCCCCTGGGAATTTGATCCTCTGTAAGACAAAAAGTAATGCAAACACTGTTAAGAAGTCAAATGACCAGAATTCAATATTACCCACAAATCTCCCTTTTTACCTTATTCAACCATGTGTTGAGAACCTAACACAAACCAAGCACCTTTACATTAGGACACAGTCATCACCTCTGTTCCAGAGCAGCAGAGTACACATATGTGAAAGGCCAACATACACACAGAGCTCAGACTCTGTGCTACAGATGACAGTGAGCTCTCCAGGAGCGCAGAGAGAAAGTAACTGCAGTATTTGTACCTGAGGAGGTCAGTGAGTACCAAGTAGAAGCTCTGAATTGTAATAGCCCTTGAGGAAGAAGTCAGGTTGACCAAGTTGCAAAAAGGAAGAAGGAATTTTAGAAAGACAGGGATGTGAATACTAAGAGGAAAGACTGGGTTAGGATGGGAAGTAAATAGAACGGCATGGTCCTTGCCAACAAGCAGGTTAGCTGGGAGCTAAGTTAAGCTGTCTGTATTCCAAGCTGATTTGTTTCTCTTATAACTTAAGTAAAACTGCACACACTTGACACTGTGGATCCACTGGTTCCACACTTACATGTTGGAAGTATTAAACCAGATGAGGGTTAAAAGTATCTGAGAATAAACTGTACTGAACTTGTAGAGACATTTTTCTTGTCATTATTCCCCAAAAAATGCAGTATAACAACTATTTACATTGTATTATATAGTACAAGTAACCTAGAAATAATAAAGTATATGCAAGGACGTGCAAAATTATATGCAAATACAATACCACTTCATACAAGGGACTTGAGCATCCACAGATTTTAGTATTGTTGAGTGTGTATACATGTGTGGGTTCTGGAATGGATCCCTCTCAGATACTAAGAGGTGACAGATGTAATGCTCATACAATCACAGGTGAAACACAAATTAATTTCTTTGTAGGAAGTTTCAATTAGTCGGAAAACTGTCTCAAAGGGATTAACCAAAGAACAAATCAACTCCCTACTGACACAAAAGTAAATGTGTCCTATGGAAAGAGAATAGTTTCCTCCATCTCTAAAATCTGCCCCATTTTCAGTACTTAAAAACTTGAAATTCTAAACTTTGAATTTCCAACTCATCCACAGTTGACTTCTCTATACACACACCAAATTGCTCCAGATCTGTTGAGACATTAAAAGTCTACTTAAATCCTCCTATCCTGTTTCACACTGATAATCTACATTGCTAGCTCTTCCAGTCAGAAAGGTATTGAAGGAATTTTAATTCAATGGGTAAAGATTATCCAAAGTAGAATGCAGTCATTTGTTTGAAGACCATTAAAGAAACATTTTGCCTTCTGGTTGGGTCTAGTGATTACAATAGACCCTTACACCCTTGGAACCACCAATGAATTTTCATGTGCCACCAATTCGAAAATGACTCAAGAATATCAACTCCAGTGAGCAAAACATTAGAAATCATCAGATGTGGCAACTAACTTCTCCTTGGATAGCACCTTCAAGCTCCATCATAACAAACCTGGTTGATTCTGTGAATCTGACTGATGTTCAGTTACAATTCCTAGTGCAGAAGCCCAATTGTGGTGCCTCCACTGTGTTCTCAGTCAGTCCTGGTGATCTCCTCTCTCTCTTTATAGGGAAAATTCAACCTCTGAAAGCTGGCTTACAAACTCCTTTGTTGGATCAGATTCCACTTTTCTTAGCCTTTCATGGATCACTTCCTCCACAGGAAACTTCTTCTGTCTACACTGAGATTTTCACCATTCCCCAGACAAATCACATCTGTTGAGTAACTCTGTGTCTCCAGAAACCTTGATGAAATCACTTTCATTGTAAAGCTTTTCCAAACTCCCACATATTTGATCATTTCTTTGTCAGAGATACCACAGAAGTGGGTTCCTAAATCCACTGTCTTGTACTTATCAATTACATCAGTTTATCCCTCTAGACCATGAGTTCTTTCATGTCTCATCTGCATTCTAATGCCTGCCCTCATACTAGTCTGGATTCCTGGGTTTTAAGATAAACTCCAGAGATTTCCAAGCCTAAGTGTGAGCATATCAAAATAATTGTGAGCCAATTTTTCCTACTACACAGAACTTCTGGTGAAGAGGTGACCAGAAGCATATTCAAGACTGGAGGGGCTCTGGATGTGAACACTTGAAGAATGTCAAGATCCTACCCAAAGGGAAAGAGCAAAGTTCAGTGAACAGTTCTAGGTAATTTCAAGAGAAAACGGATGGCCTAGTAAGTCTCAGCAGAAACTCTAGCCCTTTTGCTCAGCAGTATGGAGGTTATATATCTTCTATTAGTCTGTGCAAGATCAAAAGGATCTGTGGCAAGTTGAATTTGACATCTAAATTTACAGGAGATTATTTTCTCTCAAACCAGTTACTTAGAGCCTGAAACTTGAAATAAGTTGTGTGTGTGTGTATACATATATACATACATTTATGTGGGTGTATTATATATGCTTAACATTTTTTTAAGTTGAATGTGGTTGCCCTTTTAAGAAACCATAACATTCTCTGTATATAAAAGCTTGTACATTCTGAGTCAAACAGACATCTACAGTGGGTGTCAGAAACAGTGGTTAACTGTATAAATTCAGGATTATTTCTTTTTAAATCTTCAAGGGAAAGTTCAAAATTAAAACTGGAATAAGGACTATCTTTCAAATTAGGGTATGCTAATTTTAATAATCTATTCCACTTGAATTTCATAAGTCTGTTCTTTATGTCTTTAAAAATTCTGCCAATATATTTGTATCTACAGTGCAGTTCTAATGTTGTTTGGGAACAAAAAAAGCAGAAAGATCAATAGCTGCTGTACCACACATATTATATTATTAAACATTGCACTTGGCAGCTATTGACACAAAATGCTTCAAAGGATGAAAATAATTTACCTCAAGTACTCCAAAGTCAACTACATTGCCTTCATCATCTATAAATGAGGCTTTTAAAAAGTTTTAGACTTTGTTGTTATTTTCCATTTAAAAAAGCAAGACAGGAAGGTTAATTTTTTTTAAAACATGTCACCTTGGGATTCCTGATTCTTTTATTCTCTGGGGCACTGTGTCACCTTCTGCCCTTTGCATTTAACTACTAGTTCATTCACAGCCATGAATATTGCTCTACTAGTGGTTGATTTTCTTTGAAAGGTTCATCTCTCTGAAGAACCAAGCCACCATTCACAGGGCTGATGACTGCCAAGTGTCAAAACCTTAAGATTTTCAAGCCATTGACCAAAACTCTTATCAAGGAAATCTAGATTTAAAAACCATTCACAAGAAATGAAGTCCTCACCTTTGGGGGAGCTGACGAAACTCACTGGGGCCCTACAGAAAGTAGCCTAATGCATTTGCATGACCTTTCCTTTCCTTCCTGGCTCATAAAGAACACTCCAGAGCCTCCTTTTCACACACACACAAGTATACAACAAAGATAATCATTCTTGCATACTAATCGGACAGAGAATGTAAAGAGCATCCCTTTCTTATTTTTAATAAGGGTAATTAAATTCCATCCATCCCCCCTTTGCACAGAAACTCTTTGAATGCACATTCTTCATTAAATTTTCATGAGAAACATCACAATGTAACAGATTCGAATAGCCAGAGCTGCTATACTTTGACAGTTGTGGCTTGTTTCCAATTTGACTGTCAGGTATTTGGCAATAAATTTCAGAATTCAACATAAAACGAACTGTAGAAATAATGAAATTTCTAATTGGAACGCTTATCTCAGTGGGTGTAGTTTAGAAGATGTTAATTGCTTTTTTTCACCCTCTACATTTATTAGTGATTTATATAAAACTGCCTTGGCCATTGGATAACGTCAATTTTGACGGCTTATCAAATGAGTACTACCAGAAACTTGGGAATCAAATCAATATTCTTAATGCCTTAACCACATAAACTTTCACAAGGGAAAAACAGCAGTTATCAAAAAATAACAAATTGTCAATGTTTTAGTTTTAAACTTTTACATGAGATGAAAAGAAAAACATTTTGTCCTATTCATTAATGTGCTCATTAAGTTTTAAAGTGCCTTACTTAACACCGTTCCATATTAATATTCAATCATGCAGAATTAGCTACTAATTCATCAACAATTTAAATCAGACTTGACCTTCATGAAGCCATTTGGTCTGTCATTTTGAGAGGCCATTAAAGGGCAGATTACTACATACTTGTGCTTACTGAATCGTAGAGTCATATATATTTTGCTTGCAATGGCAGCTATAATAAACCAGAAAATATAGCCCATTCTCTGAATCTGTTTGTGTCTTAATGAAAAAGACTGGTAAGAAATTTTCAGTTCTTTTTAAGAAAGAGAAACATGAATGTCAGCATTTCTCAGAATTAATTTCCATTGCTATGCAATTTGCTAACAATCCCTGACCTACCCAGGACAACAAAGGTATCTAAGAGGAAAATAATCTGTGACTGTTTTGCAGAACGTCAGGCCTCAGATATCTCTCAATGATCAAGTACTAGGTTTTGCATAATTTGCTCAGTTAAACCACGTTCATTGTTTATCCATAAACAATTTTAGTGATGATGTTTTTATTTTTGCTTCAAGTCCACAAACACTGAACCTCTCACATATGAAAGGAAATCTTGAAACTCTAAATTGCCAGTTGAGGCCACAGACTCCTTCTGAGGCAGCCTCAATTATCTTCTTGCCTAATCTTGCTAGGATCAGACCAGTCCTTCCACACTTGTCTAACTGATTTAAGCATATCTTTAAGGAAGGATTCTATGTTATGGTCTTGGAAAAAATCCCAATTTATCAGATTGATCACCAATACTGTTACTAGGAAAAGTCATGTCAATCAATGGTAAGTTTCATCAAATGCATTATCAAAAGATTTGACAAGTATACCAGAGCATTGGGCAAGAATGATGGTACAATAAAGCAACATCTGAATCCAAGGGAAAAGATGAACATCTTTTCTGTTTGGTGAATTTGTCCCTTGAAATCACTTTTCTAAGTACCAGTTTATAGTGGCTCCTCTTTAAAATTACCCAATTGATGTTACCAATAAATATTTTATGATAGTCAATGTAAGTATGAACTCTTACAAGCTCAGGGAAGGCTGGAGATTTGTGTATTTCCTTTGTACTTCCTCGTGTTCAATAGATACTTGGAATGAGACACATTTAGGATGTCGTGACAACCATTTCAGAGCTCATTCATGAGGCGTCTCTGAATTCCCAGTGGGCTTATTTGATGGCACTCATGTTAATGGGTAACCATTCTTTAGTAGTTTTGTGGCTATACATCTGGCTTCTATTTGACTACCAGTCCATCAAGAGGCAGAAACTATTTTAAAACCCTTGTTTTTTTGTTTTGTTTTGTTTTGTTTTTTTAAATCACCAGGAAGTAGTATTAGGCTTATAAATTCACAAAAAGGGCTGTTGGTAACTTTCCTTTCATAGACTTTAGTTTTATTTAGTCAGCAATTTTCATCATTCAAGATGTACATTGCATGTGGTTCTTGTAACTTTGTCATAGCTGCTTCATGAGAAGAATGCCATTTACTTCGCTCTTCATTTTTCAGGAGGCCTTCTTGCATATGTTACTACAAATCAAAGCAAAACCAGGGCCACATGACAAAACCTAATGTGTGAACACAATAAAACCAAAAAAGAACAAATGGAGTATGTATTTATATTCTTGTGTTAGTCCATCTACAGAAAAATTCTTGGTGTTCAAATTAATGGCAAAAACAAGTGGATCTCCCAGTTGCATGGTGAGGCACACACTGTGGATCTTCTTTCATGGACAAGAGCAAAGATTTCTAAGGGACTGGATATCATTAGAATTGAGGTATCAATTTACAGACAATGATAGTGATTTTTTCCCCCTATTGGAAGGAAGAGGAATGGAGGGAAGTTTTTATTAACAGAAGGAAACAAGGAAACTGCTGAACTGATAATATGCTGAGAATTTTCTTAAAACCCGTAGACCTTAGACCTCACCTGTTAGAGAAATTGTGCTAAAGTTGGTATGTTTTTACATCTAAGAAGACATACAAATTTTCTTGAAAATTTTAAATTTATGTTGGTCTTAAAGAAGGTCAAATGAAGTGGTCAAATAAGATATCTATGAAATAATTATAAAGTATTTATGGAAGCTGTAGTATATATTAATAAAGAAGATAATTTAAATTTAAAAAAAAAACCCTACTAGAGGGTCAATAGATGGCATCATTCATTCTACAAATATTTAGTGAGGGACTCCTTAGTGTAAGACTGGACCAGGCACTGGGTATTAAGCAGTCTAGAGACTATGTTGCTGTGGTTTCACTGTATCTTCAAACTAGATTCTGTGGAAATAACAATAGTACCCAGTTTATAGACAGGAAGACTGAATGAGATAATACATTCAGTGTGTCTAGCACTGCCTGGCACTAGCCTTGCATCCAGGATAATATTAGCATATATGCAATTACTCAATGCCAAGGTCCAGCAGTGGGTTAAGTAGAACAGAGGCATGTGTCTCTAGGCCTTAATAAAATGAGAGCCACAGCAATAAAATGAAAATGAGAAAATAGTCCACGCAAATCACAAAAAAATAGAAAATACCTAGATGTACAAGTGATTTAGAGAGTAGTGTCCATGCAAAGTAACTTCTTCAAAGCTCATGAAGGTTCCTGTTTACCCCTGTGAATGAGACTGCAGGGTCCTTGATGATTCAGCAAGACAAATAAAGAGAATTCATATTATCTGATAATTTGTCCCCCCAAAAGGAATTTTTAAATAACTAAGTATTTGGGACAGCAAAGCTTTGTTGTGACTCACCAAAAATGCTGAAACCAAATGGTTTCATATATGTTGTGGGAGACATCTCTTTTAGCAATTCAAAGGAGGAGAACTAAGCACTTATCTTGGGGAGCTGGTCACGTTAAGAAGTCTGTATGTCTTTCTCAAATAAAATGATTTTTTTTAAAAGATGAAGCCAAGAAATCAGATGCTTTTGGTTTTGTTCTTCCAAAATAATATTTTTCCCATTTAGAAAATGAAATGTTTGGGCAAAAGGATATATATCATGAGATACCTCCACACATCTTTGAAGGTTAATAAAAAAAGACCTGTTAGTTACCCAAGTCTAAAGAGCAGATTCAGAAGTATAACAGAATGAGGAATGAGTTAAGAACACCATATTGGACAAATGTAACATTTTATACACTACAAAGTGCTTTGATGCTTAGTGCCTCTAAAACATAAATATTTGAGCTTTTTAAGGGTACTTTCAGGACAGGCAGGGTGCTATCATTGTTTTCATTTTCTGTGGACATAAAACAAAGACTCAGCAAAATTAAGTTACTTGTTCCAGATCATACATACAGCATATACTAGAGAAAGTCTTTTAGTTCTAGATCTGGTGCATTATAATTTAATCTTAATTTTATTATGTTTCTTCTACAACTGCTGTTCTTTAATATTCACCATGAATAGTGATGAGCTCTTAACTGGAGTCCACCCATGATGCTTACACAGTGAAAAAATTGTGAATACTTTGTCATTTTATACTTTAAACAGAAAGGACCAGACGTTACCATGCCATGGGATATAGCGGTAACTTTAAAACAAGTCCACATGTTAAAAATTCACCTTTTGATATATATTAATTGGCTTCTCATGAATTCAACATTGGTTCTAGGTAGAGACAGAATCCTGCTATGCCTGCCAGCCAATAAAAGGTAGATTAAAAATGGAACGAAGTGAAAAGGATGATAAAAAATAAAGTGATTTCCCTAAGGGGCTCAAATTCAGCACTGTATCTACATCTCTGATACCTCTATAGTCTATTTAATTATTAGGAAGGGCTCTAAAAGACAGGACTTCTGCCATGCACAGACACCAAAAAAGAGTACATGGACCAGAAAACCAGATGTAAGTAGACTTAACATATCCACTCTGAGCCCTAGGGCGACACAGGTCTCTCTGAGGTAATATGTGGCTAGGAATGGCTACTTTTGTTAAAAGGTAGTAATGATTAGCTTTCTTTAGGTGAGGAGAGGGATCAGGGTTTCAGGAACTGGACGGCATAAACATAATGGATGGAGCATTTGTTTGCTACTTTGAACAGCAGTGAGTTTTCAAGTCACTATCCCATAGAATGAACCACTGTAACAGGCTACAAACAAGAGCCATTTTCTTTGCAGAACAGAGTCCCTGAAGCCAGGAAAGGACATTTATTATTCTTTTCTTAAAGAAAAGAGTGTAAATAAAGCTTTTATTCCCAACCATTCCAGATGGCAACAGGGTATTATTTGTACTGTTTTGACCTGATGACCATATTATTCAAAAATCAATCTTCCTGCAAGTGAATTGAATAAGGGACTGAAAATAAAAAATAAAAACAAAATAAAAGCTAAATCAACGTTTTCAAGCACAGCTGAGCTGCTGGGCCATTATCAAAATGATATGCATATGAATGAAACTGGAAAAAAATCAAATAAATAATGTAGTTATAGGCTACTGTAATTCAGAAGGAACTTATCTAAACCAGAAGAAAAGTGCCAGTTAAGCAATGACATCCCAAAAGGAATATATAATAAAAATCTGTCTCCCAAAAGTAATTATGAACAATAAATTTTTATTCCAAAGTTCTCTTTGCAGGTTATTGTATGTAGATGGTATGCTTGTATTAATATGGCTATTCATAAGTCAAAGCAGTTTTTATTTCAGAGTGGATTTAGGTGATTATCAAGCAAGGGCAGTTACTGGGTGCAAGAGTCTCCAAGGATTTCTCATAGAACTATGCCATGCAAGTATAGAAAATTAGACATCAATGAGCTGCTACGAGCCTCAGTAGCATCTATGAAATATTCAGCTTACCAACCAGCTACCCACAGAGCATTCTAGAGCAAAACTTCATTTTAAGAAATCGTCTCCCAGTGCTTTAGTGTTTGTAAGGTACACTTGGCATAGAATTAAGACAAGTTGTTTAGAAGCAGTGTGGGCAATTATCCCACAAATTGCAAAGTAATGTCTACAGAACACATATCCCAGTTAAATTATCATTTATCTGAATGTGGTGGATGCAATTTTGCATTGTATTAATCAGTTAACTCATACTGATATTAATGTTTGTCCTTAGCCAATGATCACCTTATTTGTGATTTAAAAAGACATTTTTAGAAAAATTTTTAAAAAGAAGAAAAGGTATCCCTTTCCTCCTACATGGGAACAATATTATTGGATATAGAAGTCAATATTTGGGAATTACAGTAACCCTACTATTCCCTTCCTAGGGATATAAATCCTATTAATATAACAAAATGTAGTAATCATCACTTTCAGAAATCTTTTTGCTATTAATTTGTACTTTCTAAAAAGTACATGCCATAGTATCCACCCTGAACATTCATCCAAAAGATTGCCTTATTTCAAATAGTAAAATTAACTACCTTACAGAAAGTTCTTTTCAAATCATACTATAAATTTATTTTTAGAAAAAAATGGAAATGAATTTCAAATCTGATTTTTTAAAGCAATATGAAGACAGAAATAGCAAACATGGAAAGAGAATTCAGTTTGCTTCCTTCCTCCATTATTCACTAGCTATATAAAAGCAGCTCTAAGAAGTTCAAATTGAATGAAACTAAGAAAAACCACTCATCTTAGCTGCTTCACTATACTGTGAATGTTAAACAAACAAACAAGAAAATCTTCTTAAAACCAACGAATATCAAAAAGAAAACCAGAATGAAACATGTGGTATTGGATTGAAAATGGAGGTATTAGTATGAACACCTAGTTTTAAATACATAGGAGTTTGTGGATATAAAAATGAATAGAACTGTAAATATGTTTCAGACAGTCTTTATATAAACTAACCAAACACTTCTTCCCTAGCTATGTGAACCAAAAGAGCACTCGAGCAGCAATGTCGTCAAATAGCCAGGCACTGTCAAATAGCAGCCGCCACGCCTAGGGGTCAGATCTTGGTTCTAATACCATTCTCCAAGAAAAGAAAACACCACTCCTTGGAGAAATGACTGATGCCAACCAGCACTGGGATAAGAAAAATCCAAAACATACATGGAATTTTCTTGTACCAGAGAGTGCACAAAGAACCATAGGGACATATAAAAATTAAACAGAAGCCAGCTTGAAGGGCTCTTTATTGGCTAAATGTGGAACAATGTGAACATCAAAATTTTTGTAAAAATTGACAGAGACATCACACTGAATAAAATGAAAGGATATGAGTAGATGCTAATACAATTAAATGAATAAAAAGGAAAATTTCAGGAGGAAAGGTGTTATTACAGTCTCAAAGTAATTTCCTACAAACATTAAATATAAACAAAATATAAATAGCTTTAAATTAGATAAGTTTCACAGGAACAATCTTTATCAGGAGTCAACGTTAACAGCATTGGTAATGGGATAAGGAAAATTCATGTACTGAGAAAATATAACATCATTTCCATGTTATTCTTGTAAAAATATTCATAACCTAAATAAGATCATGAGTAAATATCAGCAAACAGAATTGAAAACATTTTATGAACTAAAGCTTGGTATCTTTGAAACTGTCCCAATCAGAATTGTCAAATACAGAAAAAACTCTTCCAAATTCTTGAGAAAGTATAATTCTGAACAGACCCTTGGAGGACAATTAGACAAACTTGAATGGGGTGACAGGTGAAACCCCCAACTGCAATATTTACTTCCTGAGTTAGGTTAGCAGAATGTCCTTGTTTGTATAAATATAGGATTCAAGGATGACAGGCATCATGTCAGCAATTAACTCTCAAACAGGTTATAAATAGTAAGGTCTTCCTGTTATAGGTTCCACTTTTCTATATGACTGGGATTATTTGAAATCATATACAAGTAATTTTAATCAATTAATAATATCATAAATGAAATTTTATAAAACTTTAGATTTTATTAAAAATCGCAGTTGGGTAAGATTCCCAAAGCATGTGGGTAATTACATGTACTTAGGCATTTTTGTCCCAACTCTGAAAAATATTTCCACAAAAAATGTCTTCTGAGTCCCCCAAAACACCATGCCTATTTAAATGACATTTCCAGTTTTCTTGTCAACTTTACACCAACAACAATATCAGAAAAAAAATTAAGGTCTGGAAATACATAAATTCCCATCAAGTTATGACTTTAACAAATATTTAATTTCAAATACTTAACAATTAATAAAATTGAGTGACAATTCAAAAATATGTTTTAAGCTCATGAGAAGACAATGTAATCAATATTTTAAAAAGCAATTTCAGTTTATGAATTTTATTAGACAAATGAAAAAAATAATAAATAATTTTCTTTTCCAGTATCAGAAAGCTTACCCCCCAAAATGAAATTTCTAATGATCTTCCTTCTAACCAAAATGTCAAATTGATCTAAAACTAAGAATAGCTTGAGAAATCCAAATGTTATTTCTTAAGCCAAGCTTTTGAAAATCTTCAAGAAAAATCTACACCCCCACCTCTAGCTCTTCACAGTATTCTTCCTAGAACACATCAAAGAATGTGCTTGCAGTACTGTGGCCATTAATTTCTGAGAGTGGTAGGCAAGAAGAACAAGCCCCAAAATTAGGTGACTCAGATATGTCTAAAGTTTTTCTGGATTTTACTTTGAATCATTTAGTATAGTTCTCATAGTTTCAAGGGCAAACTATGGCAGGTATTTGATTTATTTGAGGGTAGATGACAGCCTTGTGAAAGACATAATGGCATTTTTCTTTTGGAAGTACCTGAAAAATAAAAAAATCAAATCACAGGAACTCTTGGAGAGTAAAATTGATCAAATTATGTTTTTATGTATATACAAATATGCCACAATAAAACCTAGCATTTAGTATAATATGCACTGAAAAAAATCAATAAAACATGAAATAGCATACATAAATGTTTCACTGTGAAGAATAAAAACCACAACAGACATATAAAGATAATGTATATTACCCAAGAATGTATTGTGTATATGTATGCATATAAACACATACATATAGAAAACAGAAACTTTCCCATCAGTACAAATAATTTTGTATTTATATTACAAAATACAGCCTGAACTTAACACCAAAGTACCAACAAATGAAACTAGTTTACATTCTTTATTAGTGTATGTTTTTCCTCGAAATCTTAGACACAAGCTGTTGATTTATAAAACTATTCAGAGAAATCTATAACCATCATATCCTTCAATAATTTTTTAACTTTGCTCCCTATTTATATAAACTTACCAATAAAAACAAAACCATATTTGAAAGCAAACATGGTACAAACATTTATTCCATTTTGAAATATCAAAAACATTAACATATTGATCTAGGGAGGTCTGACTTCTGGAAAATAACCTGACAGAAGAAAAACTTCCAAACAGACGCCAGGTCAATCAGAAGAAGATGCATGAACAAAGTTCCATCAAGCCTATCTACCCGACGGAAGAGATACCAAGCTTCCTCATAAATTCTAAAAGCTTCACTTTTAAGAGATTAACCCAGCAAATTAGAAAAGGATTTATGACAAAACTTGAGGAGGTGCACAAAGAATTGTGGGATTTTTCCCAAAGGAACCAGAAGGAAAGGTTTTAAAGGTATGTATACTGGTATAGACACTTAAGTGCTTGCAGGCATATGTAACAAGAAGAATATTGCTCATCACCAAATTTGTATTTTGAAAAACACCATCTTAATAGTAGTGTGAAAAATGTGCTGGGAGAGGTCCAAAAAAATAAAAAAGGTATAGGAATGCAATTTAGAAGGTTATGGAGAGAGCACCCAGGGAAGAGAAACTTAAGAACAATGTGGAAGGCATAGGGAAAAGTAGAAAAAGGTGAAAGAATTTGTACATTAATTTTACAGGGATTGAAGATATTCTGAACACAAGGAATGAGGGAAAATTGTCAGGGATGGCTTTCTAAAACATAATGAATTTGTACAGTATATTTTCAGTTATATCTTCCCTTTGGAAAGAATGTTATCCATATGAGGAACTTAGGAAACAGACACTATGCTCCCAGGAAGGCTGAACTCTTACCAGGAGAGCAGTTTTACTGCAAACATCACAACAAGCAAACATCAAGTACCTACCAAGCAAACACTCATTCACTTTCATCTTTAGGAATGGAGAGGTTGGCGGAGTAAACCCTTTGCCCCATGTGCTCTTTCAGGGTAAAGGTAAGAAAGATCTGCTTCGGCCTATACCTGTGAGCTCAGCACCCGTACTATGGAGATGCTCCAGGTTCACAGGGCACCAATTTAGAATAGGATGGAGATACTCGTGAATTTGCATCTTTTTCTCCCACTGGTGATCTGAAGACAGCAGAGCATAGGCAGAGCAGGTTTTCTTGAGCCCAAGAAGAAACTCACAAAGTTTTAAACTGTGACAGTCAGTGGCCTCTTGAATAAAAGGAAGAATAATTTGAGTTCTACTTCTGTGAAGACACAGCATTAAGAATCTCCTTATAGATAATGTGTGGTAGTCACATTTTAATATATGACATGCCAATTAAACAGACACAAGGTTCCATTGATAAGATACTCAAAAGTGATGCAGTAAGTCTTTTTCTTTCATATTGAAACAACCCAGAGTTTCTCGTTTTCTGTTAGTTGTAAGAGACTGACATATTGTTATAAATTTAGGAAATACACAATCTCTAATTCTTAACAAAGTGACAGCAACTTGACAAGAGTAAAAGTTATCTCAGCTTTTAATTCACTGACACTGAAAGCCAACATATCCCAGTGCTGTCCCCACAGCACAAGCGGATGGTTTTTATGTTTCCTGCAAGATTAATGCGCCTTCGATGGCCCAGCGATGATGGCTATGAGGCTGCAGAGCAGTGTGTGAATTCACTGAAGGAAGTAAGGGCGTGTATTTCAGCCACTGATCCTTAAAATAACCAATGCTAGCTAAGTGCTTATTGTTATGAAGATAATACACAAAACAGCTTTATAAATTATACATGATGGGATTCATAGGCAAATTATAATCAAATGGGCAAATTTCATAGTGTTTCAGGAATTAGCTCAGAAGAATATAAAATATAATCAGAAATGTTTACCCACTGAGAAAAGGACAGTGCCCATTTAGATTTTCCTAATGAGTATCACAGCCCACTAACCGTGCTAGTGACTTGGGCTTGAAATCTCAGACTTCCAGTTAGAGAACCTACTGAGTACATCCTATGAAATGATCTGCGTGAGTTCAACAGATATGCTCCTTTGGACATAGCAGCTGGATCATATAATAATGCTAGACTTTGTTATTTTTCATCATCAGAAGGAATGTATTTAAGTATATCCTCTCCTGCAAAGTCTAATCTACTTTCCTAGATGAGCAGGGTTCTTGAAAAAACTGTGGGATGTTAGCTCCCTGGTGCATTTTAATATGATAGAGACCTAAGAACATTCCAGCACACATACTCCTAATTTTAAAATGTTCACTTATATAGTTGTGAGGGAAAAAAGTGCAGTGAGTTACAGATGAAAGACTATACTATCCATTCTCACCTCAATTCATAAGCACAATTTCTTCATTTTTGAATCTGGCAATGCAGATATTATTTCTTTTAATATTTATATTTCATTGTGTCAAGGAGTCTTTTCTATGTTCAGACATACACTGACATGTTTCTAATCAATTAACTTTTAGGTGCTCTAGTTAACCCATGGCAGAAGTAGTCAGGGTTCCTGGACTCTAGGAACTTTACTAAGTTAATGAGAATAGCTGTTTCCTTCTGAATTATTCTTTAAAAAGCAAATGTTAAATGAAAAGTTTCTCATTAAAATCATTCATTTATCATAGGACATGAGATAGTTCTGAGGGAAACTGTCATTCAGATAAAATCCATGATACGGGACCTAGAAAAGAGCTGACTATCAGAGGCTTCATCACAGTGATTTTCAGAAGGAAAGGAGATTGCTGACCAACTCTTGTAAATAAGTGTGATGCTTTTGGGTAAATACTCAAAAGTATTTAGCCGCATCACTATGAATCTACATACACATTATGTTATTGGGGTACGAAGTGTCTACTACAACTATCAATAGCAGAAACTATCAGTAGCAGAAAAATGTTCAAATGACGTTTTATAAAGAACGTTTAAGGTGACCAAAATGGCCACTTGATTACAAATTCTTAATCATTTTTCAGGTTTAAGTTATTACATCTGTACTTCATGGTATAGATTTGTAGTTCTTTAATTTCCCATTAATCCTGTCCAAACAGAAATCCACATGCTTCATACAAATTATCCAAAACAATGGGACTCATTCTGTTCACCTCAGTGTAAAGGGTATCTGAACTACATGGGCATACAGCATCAAATTTTTCTTTAGTATTCTTGGGATGAACACACTTGACCTTAACACAGACCAGTAAGAAAGCCCGAAACTCTTCACTTACCCAACCATGCAGTGCAGCTTTGATGTGTACTTACCGAGGATCCTAATCTCAAACTGATGACTTAAAGCATGCTAGACAGAGAAGGAATTGCTTACAAAGAATGAGCTGAAATAATACAGTTCCTCCTCGTGACATAAAAATAGTCTTGGTTAACTGGAGGGTGAGAGAGCTACATACTAGGACTGCTTTTTCCAGGAGAATGCGCTCGACTGAATTGTGTTTTACTGTAACTTCACGGATTGACCTGAGGGACTTTAGTTAAGTGACTGACCTATTATGTTATAAAGTATGCATCAGATGTGGAGAATATTCACCACACAATGTCATCACTTTGAAAAACTATGAGAGAAATCTTTTCCCCCCTTGTTTTAGTCTCAGGAATACTTAAGGCTTTTCTGAAGAGCTGACCTCTTGTTTTATGGACATAGCACATATGAGTCATGGGTTCCCTCTAATTCCCATAGCAGGTAAGAAATTTAGAGCTCAAAGTGTGTTCTGTCTAGGGAAAATCCAGAAGTCCCGGGCCAGCCTGTGTTCCACATTCACTCCTAACATCAGCTTATATTCCTGCTCCAACATTGTATCATTTCATCTAATCATACTGAGCACTCCTCTGTGAAGATCCTCCTGCCTCTGACATAAAGTTAGAATAGACGCGAACATATGGAGATTAGAAATCCAATCTTTTAAAATATACAATCAACAAAAGTTGTGTTCCCTGAGAAGTCAGTTGACATCTCCTATACTTAGATTGTGGGTTTGTCCCCACCCAAACTTCTGTCCGGGCTTCATTCCCTACTGTACCCACATTGATAGGTGATGAATATTTAAGGAAGTTGGGGCCCAGTGGAAGGTGATTAGATTTTAGGGTTATTAAACTCAGATGAGTTTAGAGTGGTTTTTTAAAAACTGGGTTAATACTCATGAGAGTGGATGCTATAAAGTGAGCTGCCCATGTGTTTGGCTTCTTCTGTATGTGACCACATCTCTTTTCCCTTCTCCAGTACGTTGTGATATAGCCAGGGTATCTGAACTTTTCAATCATCAGAATTGTGAGCCAAATAAACATCTTTACTTTATAAATGACCCTACCTCAGGAGTTTTGTTACAGCAACACAAATACCATTCAAATGAGTCAATTCACTTCTTGAACAGTCTATAGGAAATGTTATAGGTGACTGCAGCTATGACAACCCCAAAACAAATTCATTAAAGTGAGTTTGTATGACAGCAGGTCAACAAAAACCTTGATTTCATGAAGGCTACTTGAAGAAATAAATAAAGGAAGAAAGGGATGGAGAGAATGAAGAAAGATCAGAATTACTAGGGAAGAGTTCTATTTCTATTTCAGAAAAATCATGTTAATTAATACTTAAGCCCATGATAAAACTGGGTGATGCATCTCGTAAAGAAAGATATGTCAGATGGGTGTACATTTATATGCATGTACATTTGTATATGGATGTGTTTATATAAAGCACATTTTACATTAATTATAGAAAGTTATATTCACAATAATAAATATTAGTGATACTATTTAAAATATTAAATAGTGATACTATTTGTTCAATTAAACAAATAGCTGTTAAATACCTCTTGGACACTATATAAAGATGCTGTTTAGCATTTCATAGCTCCTCAGAAGCCTTATAATATAATGGAAGAAACATGCATGTGAACAAAGGAAATACAGGAAACCATTGACGGCTCAGGAACACAGAGGGGAATAATGAATTTGTAGATCATGGAATGAAGACATAAGAGCATCAACAGAACTTTGATAGATAACAATATAATAAAGGGCCTTCAAAGCATAAGAAAGAGTATGATCCAAGGTCCAGAGGAGATAAATGACAAATGTACTAATTATGACATCTGTTCACTGTAAGGATGCTTCAGTTTGGAGCTGAGATTAGAAAGACAGTGTGGCAAATTGTGCTGAAGTCTGATGAAGGGGGTTACCTGGGTCCACCTGTGAGAACATGGAAGAAGTTAGGGAATCATTTGGTAGTTACTATGGAGTCAGAGATTTTTGAGCTAAGAAAGTTGTAGGATAATCCTCAAGTTCTATAAATGCAATCTCTGTCAATGGAATGCTATGGTAATGGAGAGAAAGAACATTTACTAGGCTGATTTCATGCTCAGATGATAAAGCCTGTAAGGGGGGTGGGGGCTGACAGGCATTAGGGAGTTTCATTGTACTTCAAAAGAAACTGAGGTAAAGTTAAGACTAAAGTTTCTTGTCTCATATTTCCTTTATGAACAATAATAGGTAGGCAAGAAAGACATCATCTAATACAAGAGATACAGGAAAAGTTATGGAAAGCTTAAGATTTGAAGTATAGTTTTGTCATTCATATGAAAATGACAGAATCATGGACTGGATGAAATCACTGAGCAAAGAATTTACAGTGAGAAGAATATAGGAAATAGCCATAATTAAATGGTACTGCATGATGAAATAATTCTCTTTAGTACTACTAGTGTGTTCTATATGAATAAAACTTCTTATATGGAATATATTTACATTCTGTCAATAAATTAAGCAATCTGTTGAAAAACATCCCATGTATGTTTTTCTTAAAGTAATATATTTGCTTATTCTAATTGAAAAACAAACATGTGATAAGAGAAATTATATTATTGGAGTTGTAGAGTTTAAGCAAACAAAAATTTGTGTGAATATTTGATTCATAAGGAGGGTCATATAACATATACACACATATATGGGACATATAACAATATAACTTCAAGAGAGAAGATGACATAAAACAAAGTATGAGAAATAAATCCTATGGGAAATTATTTAAATAGAATCAAGTTGTAAGTAATTCATGAAAAAATCTCATCACTCTAACGTTAACCTAGGATATTAAGTCAATGTTTTAAAATCATCCCCAGATGTAATTAGATTTTGTTTAGAGCCATGAGATCACGCAAAGCAGCAGCCACTTCAAGCATGCTGTCTTTGAGGGTATCTATATTTATATCTTCATTCACATACTAACCTGGTGTGAAGCATCTAAAAACAGATTAAAATGTATGCAGGAACACAACGCTAGCATAAAGAGGGCTGATTAACTCCAACTGAACCACACTAAAATGAAAACTACAATAGGAAACCATTCAAAGTTAAAAGGAACAAACAGAAGGCCTGTCCTCTTTTGGGTGTATTTCCAAGTGTTCAATACCGAACCTATACGAATCTATTTTTAAACAATCTTTTATATATAAGAATATGTTCCTTTACTGTAAACTTGCTTTGCTAGCAGCACTTAAAATGAAGCTATACTCCAATATGTACTTTCAAGATTCTAAAATTAATATAGATATTTTACATTTTACATTTGTAGGGTATATTCCACATTTGAAGAATGAATATTAAATGTTTTAATGCATGGACAGAATTCAAAAGTGAACTTGTCATATAGCAAGTACTTAGAATTTTTCATTACTGCTACTAACACAACTACACTGTTAGAATAAAAAATATCTTCTTTACTCTTCATAATAACCAGTTCTCAAATATTTTAAACCCAGCAATAATTTCCTTTTGTTATGTGACCTACTGAAAAATGCACCCAGTACATACACACAGAACACATGTACTTACAGGAACACATTCTTCAACACAATCTGTTGAAAGAATAGCACCACTTGTAAGAGAAAGACCAGTCAGTGGACAAAAGCTAATTCCTATCAAAGAGAAAGCCAGCAATATGGTATTATGTAATCGATAGTTTGAAAGTCCAGCCTTGAGATTTCCTCAAGGATTCTCAGCTATCAAGGTCTACAGAGTTCACTTTGAGGATTTCTGACAAGAACACCTAAGACAGGTTTAGTGTTTAATTGTTCTGCTAATTCCATAGACAAGAGAAATAAGAAAGCAATAACACCAAAGCTGAATGTGTAAAGAACATTCTCTCCATGGGCCTGCCTTTGACAGTGAGCTTATCCTATAGATGTCATAACAATTATCGAAAACTAACAACAGCATACGCCAATTCTGCCTTGAGAGTATGGTTGAATAAACTACATATCTTACATTCCTAGGATAACAAATTCCTATAAAAACAAATGATAAGACTAAAACTTAAGAGTCATGTTTTGCTCAATAGGCATCTCATTGCCTTTGAGTATTTTATCCTGCTTTCATAAACAATTCATTTCAAAATTTCCAATAACTGGTAAGCCTTCTTTAAGTGATCTTAACTT
>JAJEJO010000525.1:390754-496678 GCA_020662805.1 Glaucomys volans | reverse complement strand
ATGCTAGCTATCTTTCCTCCATTCTTGCCATCTTTCCCCCCCATATTATGCATCATCATTCATTTATCAGAGAGACCATTCGGCTTTTGGATTTTGGGGATTGGCTGATCTCACTTAGCATAACAGTCTCCAACATCAACCATTTACATACAAATGCCATAATTTTATTCTTCTTTATGGCTGAGTAATATTCCATTGTGTATATATACCACAGTTTTTTTATCCATTCACATACTGAAGGGCATCTAAGTTGATTCCATAATCTAGCTATTGTGAATTGAGCAGCTATGAACATTGATGCATCACTGTAGTAATCTGCTCGATTTTAAGACTTAAAAACACACATATTTCATAATTTTATTTTTATTTAAACAATATTTTATACTAAAGATTGAACCGGGGGGTCATTTTACCACTAAGTTACATCCCCAGTGCTTTCATTTTTTTAATTTTGGGATAGGGTGTTGCTAAGTTGCTGTGGTTGGCCTTGGACTTGCAATCCTCTTGACTCAGCCTCTCCAGTTGCTGGGATTACAGGCATATGCCACCATGCCCAGCATATTTTGTAATTTTTATTAATTTCTTATTTCCAGAAGCCATGTAAAAAAAAAAGTTCTGATATATGATTTCCTTCCATCAAGTGACATTCAATATAAAAGTTTTATAATCTAACCCCTTTTTATTTCATCTCTACATGTTCTATTCCTCATCTTTTCCTTGATTTCAACAATTAAAAGCCTCATTGAGGTAAAAGAGTATGTAGCAGGTCTAAATTTTTGTCCTATTTTTTTAAACAGGACCAATAGATGCTAACTTTAAAAGATTAGCAAGGATGCAAGACTGACACAACTATTCAGCAGCCTGAAAAACCAGGCATTGTTAAGTGGCTTCAGATCCCAACCTGTGTGGGATATAATGTGATCACTCTCAATCACTCGCCATGAAGGAAAATCATTAACTGGCTCTCCCTGGAAATTGCTAACAACATTTCTATAAAATTTATAGGTACAATAATCCAATGTTCTAAACACAATGAAGATCTACAAAAAGTAGACTCTGAGTGCCACTCAAAGCAAAGACTCTGCCAGAACTAAGCACATAGACACTGTACTGATATACCATCAAGGCTTATAATAGAGCAAACTAAAAATGGGACCCAACCATCCTTCCAATTAAAGAGAATATCACACATTAAACTAAGCAAAAAGCCGGGCATGGTGGCGCATGTCTGTAATCCCAGCAGCTTGGGAGGCTGAGGCAGGAGAATTGTGAGTTCAGTTCAAAGCCAGCCTCAGCAAGGGCAAGGTGCTAAGCAACTCAGTGAGACCCTGTCTCTAAATAAAATACAAAATAGGGGTGGGGAGTGCCCCTGAGTTCAATCCCCGGTCCCCCCCCCCAAAGAAAATCAACATAAATAAAAAAATAAATAAATAAGCAAGCTAAGCAAATAAGTGTAGATAAAATGTGTATTGAGAGGTTTGAGTAGAACATTTTCTAGTTGGGTTTCAGTTGTATCTAAATCGAAGTTCAAAACAAGTAATAGTGATACTCTGCTCCACTCCCAACACTCATTTTAAAGAAAGCTATCAATGACCTGGACCATTGGGTAATAGCCACCGGCTTGCTTAAATGGGTTCTAACAGGTGACAACTGACCTATTTACCAATAGCCACAACCCCAGCAACATCCAAGTCAACCCCTTCTATAAACAAAATGTAGATCTTTGAAAAATACATAGTTTTCTTTCTCTGGCAAAATCATGGCATGCTTTGGGGTGTGTATCAAAAAGGGAAAAGTATAGCAGGTTTTGTCTTTTTGCTATGTCAGCACTGACTGGGATAAGAGTGTTTCTGAGAGAAGATGACATACGTTCTTGGATTGGGTATCCACCTTTCTTTCAGAGTGCAGATAAAAAAGGTCAGTGATGTGCAAAGGAAGAAGGCAGAGGTTTTCTCGCTAGTGCACTTCACTGAACTCCTTTGAGGGTGGAGAAGAGGCTCTGCATAGTTCTGGCAGCTTCCTGAGAAGTCTGATGATAAATGAAGGGCCAAGCAGTAGGAACCCCAAGCAGAGAAGGGGTAGGGTAGTATGAATGATAGCACAGATTGAGTGCATATAACTATCCTTCTCTGAGGAAGAAATGAGCAATGCTGGAGGCACGAGAAAGTCAGATACAACACAGGGATACTTACTGTTCCCTGAGCCCTCTGTGATGGATGGACAATGGTCATACACACTTAGTTCTGGCTTGGCCTGTGACTTGTTATGCTATGTTACTTGTAAATGTGTTGCAAGTAAACGCTTGGCAAGTCTTCTAGCATTGGGGTTGCTCTTGAGATGGTATCTAAACTAATATTGTGAGTGTACGTATAGATGCTAGGACACTGTATTAAAACTGCTTTTTTTACAGATATATTAGTGGAAGAAGAAAAATATAAAAAAAATTGCTCTAAGGAGGCCAAAAACAGTTGATGTGGAGTTGCTCTGACCCTGTGCACTTCAGAAGGCCCAAAGAGAAGGCCTGAGTCACCTTTTGTGGCACAAAGACAACCAGCAATGTGCTTGGCTTTAACTTCTTTTCTGGCGAGTAGAGGAAGATGAATTCACTCCATTCTAAACTAACTAGTGCCAATTCCTTACTTACCAATAATTAGTTGGACAACTACTCTAGGCAACCAAGTGCACCATCTACAATAATGATAAATCAGACAGATTAGAAAAAAAATGGGAGAGGGAAACTGAAATGTACCTTTATGACAGGTGTAAGACTGAGCACTGTAAAATGATGATCTCTCTATACCCCCAAAACCCTGAACCTCAAACATATAGATGTGTTAATATGTATTATAATTATTAATACATATAGATGTACACATCTATATGTATTAATAATTATAGATGTATTAATATGTATTAATATTAAAATAGGTTCACATAGCTTCTCTGAGCTTCTTTGCCTGTCAATTCTATTCTCACTTTAGGAAATAGAGCCCATATATTGTAATACAAGAAAGGAGGAAGCAGGCCTCCTAAGAAATTGAGAGGGACAGAGATCACAGATCATAGCTGGGAGGGAAGATTTAAAATGATGTAAAAAGCTTTACTAATAAATTATATTTTAAAATATATTTTGAAGAATAGAAAGAAATCTGATATTGTTACGAAGGGAAAAACATGCTCTTTTGCTTTTACATCATATGAATACATTTTAATACAGAGAGCTTTCAAACACAAGAAAGGAGGGGGAAGACCTGGTTCATCTTCTAAATATGGTCATGAATAACCTTTGGGTCAAGGTATTTATAAACTGTAGTTCAGGAAGTGCAGGTGACTCAGAGAAGCACATGAGCAGTCTAGAAACTAAAAAGCAACAAGTGACTTGATCTAAATTACAAAGAGCCACCTCAAGAGCAATGGTGCCACCTATTCCCTACTAGGCTCAGGAATGGGTCTTGAGTGCCAGGATAAACAACTACAGGTTGTATCAAGTGAATTTAGGCAGCTAGGTATTTACTGAGCAACAATTCTATAAAGGCATTTCAGAAAAGTAAAGTTAATCCTAGAATAAAAGTCCATTCATTGTCCAATGAATGTTTATTTGGGTCTGTTGGTGCAAACACTGTGGACGTGTCAAAGAAATATATGAAGCACATTTAATGCCACAAACCTGGTTTGCTAACATATTTGCTTTTCCATCATTTTTATACAGTTTGATATATGAAGAGTAAGTTGATGAAGGATCAGATTTCATCATTTTAAATCTGAACTCTCTGAACCTGAATATATCACTCAACTTTTGAAGAATCCAATTATATGTACATGTGTGTAATTATCCCTCTAAAATGCTAGCTTGCTAAATCTTACTATGTAAATATAAAATACTATTATAAGAAATTCCCAGAATAAAGAAAATGTTCCCTCAAAAACACAAAGAGAAAAATAAAACTTTTAATTGGTGATCACCTATACATTAGCTTTAGCAAGCTGAGGGTTAACACAAAATATGTTAAATGTTCATCTTCTGAAAGATTTTTAATTACATGGCATCTCACCATGGAGAATTAAACAAAATCCTAAATACAAATTTCTCAGCAGAAGTGGTAGCTTTGAAAGGCAGGAGTATCATAAGCCTTTCTGCCATTTGATTTTATATCACCTTCCTTTGAACATCTCTCCAAAAGGGGTTTGTACTCTAGTCTTAGAACATGGTTTGCTATACTCAAGGTGAAAGACACCCTGTCAGCATCACAGAGACAGAGGCTGTCCAAGCAGGGAAAGTTCGTGAGCCCAGAACACGGATGGATGGAAAGTGTGCAAAAACACTAAAAAACACTCCACCTGTCGATCCTGGACATTTTACTGCCTCCTTCAGAGAAGCTTGGGAATACAGAAATAGGCCAGGGTGAATGCAGATCTGTGAAGACATCTTCATTTCTCTGATGTGGAACAAGGACAGATGGATGTTTTTAAAAAAGTGACTTGGCTGATCTGGAAAGAGCATGCTACCCTTTGGGAAAACATCTGGGCTGTGACATTGTTTTGCAGCACAGAGACTAAAATTTCAAGTTCTTTCACCCTGCTTAAGACTTCTGTCATTGTTAAACTTCCTCTGTCACTGAGGAAGCTAAGAATTTACTCAAAAGACTCTACAATGAAATGTAGATTTTAAAGGCATTCTGCTACATGCATGTCCAGTTTCTTAGGCTGTATTCAACTTCGCTATGTCCAGAACATATGTCACAAGCAATATGGCTCATATTTGGTTACCAACTGTGAGTCAAAGTTGAAATTCTGTTGCAAAACATCCAGGATAAACTTAACCATGAACATTTTTGTAACCGTCTGTGGCTGAATGTGTGATATATACCAACAATAACAACAACACAAATCTATGGCCATCTGAGGGCCTTCTCAGCCACACTGAAATTAGTTAAACTATAAAGGATATTTCAAGGCCACCAAGATACTCTGTGTAAAAGCATATCATTAACAAATGCTTATTATACATCCGTATGTATAACATATGTACACGTGTGTGTATTTCATATTTGTTTTTGTTGGAATAAATATGCATTTAATATGCTTGTGTATTTTCTTCCCATTTAAGAATTATTTTTTCATATATATTAGAGCTTGCTATTTTAGAGGTTACATTCACTATGCATTTGGTTACAAATGTGTAATTCCTATTCATAATGAACAAATTTATCATCTTGATAGGAAAAAAAGAAGAATCTAAACTGGAGAAATATAAAATTAAAGCATCTAGATTGGTAAGTAGACTGAAAAAAATAGAAGTGACAGAAACAAATCTATTCATCATCAGCCATTCAAGATGAGTGGACTTGAGAATTACAAAGAAAAACCAATGTAAAGTCCCAGGTGACCTTTAATAATTATACTATATATAATTATAATTATAACTATAATTATACTACATATAAATATTGTAGTATAATTATAAATACATATAAATATTACATATAAATATTATAGTATATACCTTATTATATAGTGTATATTATTATTCAGTATTATAGTCTCATACACCTTTAAGCTTTCCCATTAAATAATGTGATACTGGTCATTTCATGCCAGTCACGCCTATACCAGAAGTTGATGGTTATGAGGTTTGTGGCCCAGGAATGGAAGGAGAGAAAGGAAGGTGCACCTGCCCACAAAGAGTGGGGCCACAATGGAACGAGAGTAACAGTCATGCAGTTGGATGAAATTAACTGAGGCATAGAAGAACATAATCTGTGATGAAACAAGCCACTTGGTTGCCATGATCACACTGCAGGCTACTCAGTGGTCCTGGGTCAGAAAGCCCATTAGTAATGAAAGTGGATTTCTGGTAGTTAACGATGTATCCAAGACTAGCAGGGGCACTGATGTGTAGCAACAACTCAGTAAATGTCCCTTTTTATTAGAAGCAAAATGGCAACCTATTATAATTCATTTTATTTTAAAATTTCAGAAGCAAATATATTTTTCTTTCAGTTAAACTTAAGTTTACTCATAAATGTATTAGTATGTGATTATAAATGTGTATATACATGAGACAAAATGTTTTAAAGATCACTGTCCCCTTAATTTTACTACAATTGCGTGTCCCTTATGCCACCATAGCAAATTGATTAAATGTAGATCCTGAAAAAAAGTAAATACTATAATTAATCTATTACAGTACTTCTGCTACAATAAATAAGTGAGCCTTTATCTCTTTTCCCAATTTAGAAATAATGATAATATGCTTAAAACAATGCAAAAAATCAGAGTCACAAAGACAAAGAGAACAGGCTCCTCCTTCCTACTGAAGTTTGCTGTTTTGAACTTTAAATGTCACATACTCAGCATTTTTCCCAGGACCAGAAATGAGCTATTTCATAATGTGAATGGAAACACTAAAGATGCCTTTCTTTCTTCCACTGTATGGTCTCCTCCTTTTGATTTTCATTCAGCCTTGCCAGGGAGAACAAAGAGAACCAAATCACCTGTACTGTGTTCCTAATAGTGATTCAGAGCCAAGTTGGAGTGACACCTTCTCTTCCTTTCTCTCCTCAGGGTGTGGGGCTCACAGAGCCAGGCAGCACAGCCTCAGGCTGCCCATCTCCCAGGCACTCACACAGCCCATACACCTTCCAGAACTCTCTCTGCGGGAGAGCCCAGAAACAGATTTTCATCTTTCCAAAGGGTCCAGGTGAAACATTTTTACAGTAGGTGAGATGAAGCCTTGAATCTAGCAAATCACTTGGGTTCAGCGACTATACAAAGATTGTCTAATCAAAATGTATCATTTTATTTATGTCATCGCTGTCCATTTACAGTATGTGAGGACTCATAATAATTACATTGCCAAAAGAAGAGGAACACCACTTGCAACACCTTCTTATCTTACATGTTAGTATTTTGCTTACATGTAAAGGTGACCTGGAACAAAAAGACATATTGCCAAAGAATGGTGAAAGATCTTAAAAAATTGAAATTTATTTCAATATTTCTTCAGGCACAATATATGCTTATCAGAAATTATCAGCAATGAACTGATTAAATATGAAAATGTTCAAGACATAGTACTTAATGATTCATTAATATTCATAAGAAATACAACCGCTTTCAAAATTGAGATGACAGGCCTAGGGTTACATATGATCCAACAGTTAATTTGTTCTTTTTGCTATTATCTTTAAGCCAAATTGGTTTTATTTTCATTGAGGTGACATAATACCTGTTCATTTCCCTAACAAAAACAAAAACAAAAAAGCAAAAAAAATGAGGAAAAATGTTCAATAATTCAGATGTTCATATGTGTATCACATGCAATCAAATTGTATTTAACACAATGTTTTATCTCTTTAAAAACTGCTTACGGACTAGTTGTATACTGATTTCATTTGAGTAGAGAAAAGAAAAGTTATCCTCAAATGTCATCCTTTGCAGATGTTCCTATGAGGCGGACAAGGTAATCAATTCTATTTCTGAAGATCAAGAAGCCCTACAAACTTGAGTCCTCCATTTCTGCACACAAAACCATGCTTGCAAGAGTTCCAACGCCTCAACCTCAGTCACAACTTAATTTGCGCTACAAAGTAGGACAGCAAAGAAATTCCTCTATTCCATTTCAATGTGGCTCCTGACCTAACTGCCTGAGCCCTTCATACTTTAACTCTTGCAGCTTTACTTTACAAGCCCCATGAGAAGTCAGTTCTAAAGAATACCATTTCAACTATCAAAATACACTTTCAATGTAAATATAGCTTTATAAGGTGTTTCTGACTGCCTGGAGCAATTAATATTAATTTGCAGAATACTCTATTGAAAACCTTTCCCTATCTCCAACAAAGAAATAATGCATTGATTTATGTTCCCACTGTCTTCCACTGTATCATTAACAGGAATTTCTTAGGGAAAGTCTACGTGCAGTGAGAAAGCAAGAGTAGAAATTCACAGTAGATTGTAAACCCCCAACTGATTCCTCTTCACTTTTCAGAGAGGGAAGCATTATGTTTTAAGCAAGCCTCAAATTGTATAACCTTAAAAGTAGATATTGTTCTGCTTTTTATGTAGTTTTCGTAGTTTGCACAAATCCTATCACCTTTCAATTCCATTATAGTCTATACAAACAGATAGAAGACAGTTGTAAAGACAGAATAAATTTCAAAAACTCATGCAAATCACTGAGATAAAATTATTTGAACATAACAAAGTTTAAAACTTTTTTGAAAGAAAATTCCAATTTAAAACTTTTCTGAAAGACAAATTCCCTGTGGGGAATAGGTAATGGAAGGAATTTAGACTGGATCAAGTCAAATGAAAAATGGTAAATACCACTTTATATATAAATAAGCAGTTACACATTTTTTCAATTTCATAGATGTTCTTTCATATTAAGAGCAATCAACATGTAATTAAAGTGAATAAAAGGCATGCATGTATCAGTGAGGGTCAACATAACCCTGTGAAAGATCTGAACAAAGCCACTCATCCATCAACTAAAATAACAGCAATCCAAATGTACTTTAGTAGTATGCCCCAGTGATCAAACAAACAATACCCTTCAAAGAGTTTAAGATAAGCAGAGGTTTCTCAGAGTGATGCCCTTATCATGCTGAGCCTAAACAGAAAGCATGAAATGCTCTTCAAAACAGGGTTATCCAGAGCTTACAAGGATACCTCTACTGGTAAATGGATCTATCTAGTTTCATTTTATAGTCGATAGGCTAGATTCAGATGACAAATTCTTCTGGGTTCTTTAGCTCCAGTGCAAATAAAGATACAAAGTATTCTTTCCTTTTACCATCTATAGTCATGGCAATGAACAGACTCAAATTTCAAGAATTTATTACTTTTAGGAAGTCTTTAAGTAGGAATTCTGGGTCTTTTATCAGTGCAGAAGCAGTGTTGTAAGTGGTAAGGATAATGAATGAGATATCTGAAACTATATACTTTTAATTATCTAAATGCTTTTGGTGCCTAAGTTATAAACTGAACGAACCCAAAACATCTTTAAAAGCCATCCACTTTGGAAAAGATGCATGTCAGGTCCCACCAGAATGTACTAATATACCTCCTAGAGTTGAAAAGTTTCCTAAACTCGCCATTTTGCCACAAAATCATAAGGAACCTATGCCAATAGGATATGCTGTGACACGGAAACAAATGTAATTTACACATTTAAAGCAAGAGGCAGATTCCACATAGAAGTGTATACCCTAACCAGAGACAGTGGCAGAGAGACCCTGCTTCTCCCATTTTGATGAATTAACAACAGATTTCCCCATAGGCATGACTCAACTTCAGGTTTGATGAACCAGCCCTAAAAGGAAAAACCACTTGAAGATACATTACCTGGTTTATCAAGTCTCACTCCTCACTTTACTTAATTTAAAAACAACTTTAAATCTATATGCTCAAATATATACATAATGGCATTAATTATCTTTCTTTGTATGGTTCTCTAAGTTTTAAACATTGAATAATTCTTTGGAAATCCTGTCCTCAAGTCTGTGCCTTGATTTTTTATTCTCTTATACTGTCCTTTGAAGATGTTTTTAAACTTGGTATTTTCATTTAGGAATCAGGATTTGAAGGTAATTACTAAGAAATATGTCCTAATCTAAATCACAAAGATTTTCATTTATGCTTTCTTACAGAATATTTATGTTTTATAGTTTACATTTAGATCTATGAGTTAATTTTTTGTGTCTGGTGCAAGGTTTGAGTCAAGGTTCAGTTTTTTCATACAGATACCCACATTTTCTAGCATCATTTGTTAAAAAGGTCGTGAATAGAAAAAAATCTGATATACACATGCTATGCAATATCATTTGGCAATAAAAAGAAATGAACTATTGTTAATATGAACATGGATGAAAAAATTATTGAGAGTAAGCGAGGCACAAAAATGTGCATATCATATGATCCCATTTATATCAACTTCAGAAAATAAGGATCAATAGAGAGTGAAAGAAAGATGATGAATAGTTGTCTGGTAAGTATGTTGGAGGCTACGTTTTTGCAGAAAGGGCCAAGATAGAAAAATTGCAATTTTGAGGTGGGTTTCACAAGACTATACATATATAAAATGTTACAAATGATACATTTTCTATATATACAGTTTGTCATGTAATTCATACCTCACTAAAGATCTATTTATACACACATGCATGTATACTCATTTTAAATGAAGTGTGTTTCAACAGAATCTTCTTTAATTAAAAGTTAACATTCACATTCAAGTCATGTGACACTGCCTTGATTAAGCCACAATTTCTGGAAAATTTTATTTATCCAAATAAGTATATAGGTATGGTTAGCTGGTATGTATTTGCTTACTGGGGTAAGATACTGAAGAAGTTTTTAGCAGTATAAACATCTATTATTCAATTGGACACATATTGAATACTGTAGCCATACAATAGGTGTTAAATTTCAAAGACACAATGAAGTTAGCAGCATTGATCAACTGGTTGAATAAAAATCCTTGGCAAAATTTGTCCTTAAAAGTACAATCATTTCTGTACTCAAAAAATGCCCTCGAATGAAAATAATTAGGAAGATACTTAGAAAAATTAAAATGAAACCCCAACAAGGGTGGATCCAAATATGACAATGAAATTTGCTCCCCACTAGTGGAGTTTTGAGATAATCACAGGGTCTTTGAGCACAAGAAACAGTGGTGATATGAACATGAATGAAGTTTGGGAAGGGTTCGGGCTAGGAGACCTAAGAGTTTGCAACTCTGCACAATGAATATTCATCCTGAGGCCTTTCCTGTGGACATCAATGCCTATTTTAAATGTGACTTTTTCCCAGAAGAGTAATTTCTTGTATCACTGTTTTCATTTGAGAACCACACTGGGTTGCTTAATAAGCTATTAATTTACTACCCACTCAAAGGAGGAGATTCACTTTTTTATCAAATATTAAGTTAGCACATTGTGTTACACTTGGATTTAAAATTTCTGAACATTAGTAGTGTTCTAGGAAACACTTCTCTTTTTCCTTCTCTCTGACACTATTTTATACCAAAAAGAATAAAAAGAAAACACATTAGCAGGGCACTGTGGCACATGCCTGTAATCCCAGTGGCTCAGGAGGCTGAGGCAGGAGGATCTTGAGTTCACAGCCAGCCTCAGAAACTCAGCAAGGCCCTGCACAACTACTTAGTGAGACCCTGTTTCAAAATGCAAAAAAAAAAAAAAAAAAAAAAGACAGACTGGAGATGTGGCTCAGTGGTTAAAGGGCCCTGCACTCAATCCTTAGTACTTTAAAAGGTGGGCGGCGGGGAGGGGGGAGAACAGGTTTCATTCCTAAACACTGGAAATAGCATGTTTGATATCAAAAGTCTGTTAAAAAAATATACATTAAGCTGTTTACTCATCAAAAGAAGGGGAAAGAAGAGAAACAAAGAATATTTAGTTTCTTCCTTTAATTACAAATGAAACTGTTAAATAATCTAAAATACTTCATCATTTAATTGTTCTGTATGTCATAGGAAATGCATACCCCAAAGGATAGGAGTAGCTTATTCAACAGAGTTTTATCCCAAAAACTATTAAGAGTCAAAGTATGTCTCTTAACTCTTGAAAAGATGGTATATTATTGAATATTTTAGTTCAGGTGTTGTTTGTATATAGAGAGAAAACAAGACAAAGTTTATGAGACTTCAGGCACCTAAGGACTACATTTGAAGGACTACATATAGATCAAATATGTGGAAGAAATAAACCAGGGCTCCCAGGTAAGCTGATATAGAACAAAAGCACCAGTAAAGCAGGAATTGAAAATACTTCCCTTGAAAAGAAAAACACTGAGTATAAAGGGTATACAGTACGGTTCATTTATAGACCAATGCATTCTCTTTGGCAGAGGCAGTTTTTTAACCTGGTGTTACAAGCATATGAAGAGGAGTGTAAGTGGGAGACCTGCTAGCTCCAGGGGTTTTAGTGTTATTTCTACTTCAAGATGCCAGCCAGCCATTAAGAATACAAACAATAATAACTGGTGGAGAGGATGTGGAGGAAAAGGAACACCTTTACACTGTTGGAGGGGGTGTAAATTAGTACAACTGCTATGGAAATCATTAGGAGGTTCCTCAAAGTTCTAGGAATAGAACTACCATATGGCCCAGCAATACCACTCCTCAGTATTTGTCTTAAAGAATGAAAGTCATCATACTATAGCAATGCATGCATACCCATGCTCACAGCAGCACAATTCACAACAGGGAACCAACCAAGGTATGTGTCCACAGATGAGTGCATAAAGAAAATGTGGTATATAGTTACAATGGAGATTAATTCAGCCATGAAGAAGAATGAAACTATGTCCTTTGCAGAAAAATGGATGGAACTTGAGAACATTACATTAAGCAAAATAAGACAAACTCAATCAAGAGTTGTATTTTTTTTCCATACGTGGAAGTTAGGAAAAAGAAAAATAAAGGTTGTACGGGTAGGGGAGATCTCATGAAAACTGAAGGGAGATGAGGAAGCACAGAGGAAAGGAACCAGGAGAAGGGAGAAAGAGAAGAGAAAATACTGGGGAAAGATAGTGGATAAATTATATTGTGTGCCTGCATGAATAGGTAACAATGAATCCTACCATTATGTATAATTATAATGCACCAGCAAAACAAAGGGGTGGGGGAGGGAAGCCAGTTTAAGTAAATGAATCACTTTTTAGGAATCTGTAGCAATAGTGAACTTTTCCTTGTTCTCTTTACTCATGTTCTGGAATAACAGACTGGCATATCTGGAGTCACATTCCTCATCTTGCAGTCTGATTTAGAACAGCATATCCAAGGCTGATCATCAGATCAAAATCTGATATGTTTTAATCATATCCCCACTGCAAACAGTGTACTGAAGTACATACACTGGCCCTAATGATGAGCTCATGACAGCTGTCTCTCTTAAGTGTGAGTCAAGGAACAGATCTGAGGAGACCATGAGAAACTCTCAGTAACTGAGGCTCCCTGAGGACAGGAGCTACCCAACTCAGCACACAACCTGAAACAGGGTCAGTACTCAGGATTAACTGCCAAATAAAAGGGAGCCAAAAAGCCAGTCATGTGCACTGTGAACTATCCAGAAACTAGAAGTTTAAAAGAGGGAAAGTGCTTCTGGAACACAGTTTCTGCCTTCTGTTGAAAATTCCAAAGAAATTATATCCTTAATGCTCTAGTTCTCAAAAAAAATCTCTCCAGCCTCAATAGTTTCTGGGTAGATCACTCTAAGTTCTGGTTGTTGATCCCAATAAAAATTCCATTCCTTCCTTGGGCCTTCTATCCCCTGGAATACTGTGTTACCCCCACATTTGAATGCTTCCTTTTTCAATGTAGTCTCTTCTGTTTATCCCTCTAATTTCTCCCTTTCCCAAATGACAGAATTTTATTAGTTGACAAAGAATGTGTCACACTGATGCAATGAAAAACAACCAGAATAAAAGATCACAAAAAAATGCATATGGATCCCATGAGGAATTTTAGAAATGTCTTCCTTTGTCTAAGCTTCAAAACTGCAATTTTCATTCATTCTATTTCTTCTCTCTCAAATACCACAGTTAATTTACAAACTTCTGCTCTCCCTTTATATAAATATTCTTTGAAGCACAGCTCAGAAAATCATTTTCTTTAAAAAATAAAATCCTCCTGAACTCCCTCTTCATCCCCAGTTCCAGATGAATTAGGTGCCTGACTCATAGCACTATGAACAAATCTCCTCTTTCAATGAGGAAGCTGCATTTCAGGGTCTGGGCAAACATTGCCTCCCACTGAACCAAGTTTCTTGAGAAATAGGAGAGCTCCCTACTCAACATGGTTATTTCCAGCACTTTATGAGGCTTGTGTCATGGTGCTTACTTAGCATTTTATGAATGAATTCACATATAATCTCCTACACTTGAGTATGTGCTCATTGAGATCAAGAAGTTTCTAATTCAATATATTTCGTATAGAACAGTGTTCTAAAATGATTCATCAATGAATGAATGGATCATACAATTTAAAGGCTAAAGTAATTATATTTTTAATCCAATTTCCCACTTTTACAAATGAGGTGTGATGCCCAAGCTTATTAAGATATGAACAACTGTTCAAGAAATCAAAGCACAGGAACAAGTTTTCACATTCTCAGCAGAGTTCACTCCGGTATACTGTGATATTTCTGAAAAAAAAAATTGAATGAATTAATCCTATCTGAAGACTACGATACTGAATAGTCAGTTGTCAAAATGAAGAGATACTTCGAAATGAAATTCTTGATGGAAATTTAACGAAACTTGCTGCCAACCTTTGTAAAATGGATTCTCCTACTCTGTATGCTGGTAGTTACAGGCAATCTATCAAAATAGAAATAGAAGCAAGTTATATTCAAAATACTACAATATAATCATTAATTTTTAAATCCAATGGGTTTTTGTTTAATCAGCAAATTCTTTTACGTTCAAGTATTCTGCATACTGTGGATGTGCTATGTTACAATTAAGACCATTTATCAACACCTGAGGGACTATTTGGTCTTAAAATCTCAGTGATATAAGACAAGGACCAGGAATGTCATGAATACTGTGGGGGATTCCTCCTTCCCCTCTCTCTCTGCTAACAGTGACTTCAATGTATTGTGACAGCAACTTGCACATTACCTGTCAATAGCAAAGTGTTAGCCTTCATCTCTCTGGAACCTTTCGTTCCTACCGCTACTAAATCACCTACTAAGAAATTGGTAATTAGGTTGCTAGAGACATCTTGGCTAAACGGATTTTGAACCAAGTGATTTTGAAAGGCTGATTATTAACCTTTGGTAAAACACAAATAAGAGAACACACTAGACTGATTTTCAGCTTGAGTAGGAGGAGAGAAAGGTCAGGGCTATATGTCTCCAGTAGATTTGATTTTCTACATTGCTATTAGACAGCCTGAATTAATTTTGTCCTGATCACAATCACTAATTCTAATGACTTTTGTATCTAAAGTAAAATGAAAACCTACAGCATAAATAGGAGCATTCTGCAGATATTTTATTTTAGATGCACAAAGAGTTTTATTTTCTCTAATATTCAGAAATATTAGTACTTCAGTGAACTCTATAAAAGTTCATCTAAATTCTAGATACTGCTAAGGGCTGGGGATGTAGCTCAGTGCCATAGCCTACCCATGCACAAGAACTGGGTTCAATCTCCAGGGCCTAGAATCCTAGGAACGGTCTCAAGCAAATATGGGGATACTCAGTTGCCTCACTATGAACATCTGCATGTTGTTAGCACACATTTAACAGTTCAGATCAGAAAAACAAACACTAACATCATTTCTACTACACACAGAAATATGCTTCCCAAGCTTAAACTCAAAAAATGTATATGATCCTAAACAAAGTCATTACATTTTGTTGGTAGTATTCTACCTTTTCTGCCAGAAACCTCCCTTCCTACTTCCAAAGCCCTCCTTCAGACCATAGCACCTGTCTTCAGGGAATTCACTTTAACCCAGACAGGTGAAACTCACAGGTATCCATTCTCTCACAAGGACTGACTACCTGACATCTCCTCCCTCTCCTAGGGATACTACCTCTACAAGCCTTAAAACTCCCAGAAGAAAATGCTCTGTTGGTGCTGCACCATCACCAGCAGCAAGACCAATATTTGCAGAAGAAAGTCCATCCAATTCAATGTCCCTAATATTATATCAGGCCAACAATTACACTCCAACCTACTTGAAATTATGGACCTGAAGAAATTGAAAGTAAAAATTCAAATAGAACTCAGAGAAAGGTATAGGAGGATAATCTCTTTTTAACCTCTCCCTTAGAAAAGCTTTCTTGCTCTCTGAGGAAGAACATTCCTGAGAAAACTTCCTATGAAAACTAAAGAACAAATTGAGTCCTCCAATTATCACACATCTCCCTCCTCTCTAACAATTGGGTGTCTACAGTCTCCTTCATCTGGTGATGATTTATTTTCAAAGGATGAAAATTAAAAGGAATCACACCTTGAAATTTCTCTTGTTCATTCTTTCTCATTTATCTAAATTGAGCAGTCATATAATATCCTTAAATAGACTTTAAAATCATATTTCAAAAATTCCCTGAAAAGATTTTATGCATCTCTATCAAAGAAAATTTGATTACTTTTATTTGTTATTAATTAAAAAGTACCTTACTTCTTAGAAACATTATGCAATTCCCACTTTAATTATAAATTCAATATAAAATGACAAAAGAACTTTCAGATATTTTCTTACATACAATGAATGTTCTAGATCTGGGAAACTACAAGACAGGGGACACACATTTCCAATTTTATCCTGACTTTTGTTTTAAAGAGTGCATTCAATATGTTTCTCAAGGGAAAATAACACTAAGCAATTCACTCTTTTTCTCTTACTTACCTTCACCCACCACTTTGATTCCCAAATCGCTAATTATCTTGTCATACCTTCATAGGGATCACTATAGAGATCCAAAGGACAGCTACCTCCAAGCAAATGAGTCCTGATGATACATACAACTCTTTGTTGTCTCTGCCTAGCAGACAGGATTCAGTGAATATAAACAGGAGAGATCTCTGTACAAAATGCCTAAAATACACCCACCTTCCTTTTCTCACCTCCACACCATGCCTTTTTACATTAATTTGTATACATCAGTAATTGCTCACATAATTACAGAAAAATCTTCCTTTTAAAATTTATCATTAAAAATTTCCAATGACTAATGATAGTTCATTCTAAAAATGCTGCTTTAAATAACTGAAAGCCTTAAAAAAAAATCGATCCATACACATATAAAGGAGAAATAGGTTTGGTGATAAAGTCTCAGGAAGCAAGGATACATCCATTACTTATTTCTGAGAGTGTTATTTGTTGTTTTAGTAAGCTTTTTTGCTGCTGTGACTAAAGGATGCAACCAGAACAATTGTAAAGGAAGAAAAGTTTATTTAATGGTTCGTGGTTTCAGAGGTCTCAGTTTGTATACAGCCAGCTCCACCATGGCAGAAGAGTGTGGCAGAGGAAAACAGCTCACATGATTATCAGGAAGCAGAGATTCCACTGTCCAGATACAATATATACACCACGCCCCCCAGTGAAACACCTCCTATAGCCACACTCCACCTGCTCCAGTTACCACTCAATTAATCCCATTAGGGATTAATTCACCGATGGGATTAAGGCTATAACCCAATCATTTTTCCTCCAAACTTTGCTGCATTATCTCACATGTGAGCTTTTAGGGGACATCACATCTAAACCATAATATTTGTTGTTAAGGATGTTTTGAAACTTCAGCCAGGACAAATCTTTTATGATGTTAGAACAAGATACAAGGCACAAACTGAGCAAAGATTTTCAGTGACTAGCTTTATGGAGCCCTGAAGCCCCTGGGAGCTGCTGTGGTATCGGGGAGCCACCTACATGGAAGGACTCCCAGTCCTCTTCCTTTGGTCTATTTTACATACTGGGCTTCCATTTTTACCACAGGCAGTATTTCACAGTAGTAAAACCAACTTCCACACAATAGTCTCCACTTTCCTCTACCTTTCATAAGCCTTCTTTACATACACAATGGGAGCACTGCCTGTAGGCCAATTCTTTGTTAGAACACTTCATATGCAATTGTTTCAATCACATTTTTCCCTTTATTATTTCCCTTTGTTATTTAATTTTGTTTTTGTTTGTTTGTTTGTTTGTTTGGTACCAGGGATTGAACCCAGAGGCACTAAGACACATACCTAACCCTTTTTCATTTTGAGATGGGTCTTGCTAAATTGCTTACAACCTCATTAAATTGGTGGGGCTGGCTTTGAACTTTCGATCCTCCCACCTCAGCCTCCTAAACTGCTGGGATTACAGGAGTGAACCACTACACCCAGCTTCCCTTGTTACTTTCTAAAGTCAAAACAGTGAAATAAAAATACAGATAATAACAATCGAAAAGTATAGGTTAATATTGTTTATAAAACTAGGATGAAAATGTAGAACTGTCAGAAATGCTTTAAGAATGAATGACTGTTTTGAATTAGATTATTAAACTTGAAGAATATATAAAATATGGTAGAAATGCATAAACCAAAAAAATGTCTAAAAAATAACGTGGGCATTTTGGTTTTAGAACTCTGTATAGTCAAATAGAATATCTGACTACAATGCATACTTACAGTATATTATATAGATGCCCAAAGGCTTCAAAACTCATGAGCATAATTTGAAATCATGAAGACACTCATCTTTGATCTTCTTTTCTCATGTTTTTAGTTTTTGTCATGCTCTGGATAAATTATAATAAAGACAAGGCTTGAAAAATGTGGCCTGCCCAGGTGTCTCTGAAATAAAGCATCAATCCTGTGTCTGCATGAAGTTATTTCTGCAATGGATCCTCTGGATTAGAGCTGCTACCATAGCATTAAATATTTCCTCAAGGAAATGAAAATGAACAGAACAGAGGCCCAAGTGTCCAACCAAGGATTAGGAACCTCTTCCTGTGTGCCATGAGTCGCATATGCGAAACATACCCACCAAAAGATAACGCATTATCCTAACTCATTATCCTCTCCTGACACACCTACCATACTTAACCAATCTTGGAGCTCTGATCATGGTGCTGCTGTCGACTGTATTCATGTCTTAACAGCAGGTATTGCCCTTCTGTGACACCCACAGCCAAGGCTGAGACACCTGCCATGTCACATTGAAATCAAACTTGCTCCCTATTTAAATATTGTTACCATCATACTTTTTAAAAACATTAATATATTTTCCTGGTTTGTTTTTAAATCACTTTTTTACCATCTAGAAGAAAAGATAAAAAATAAAGTTTAATGATGAGAAGGATTTTATTTAAAAATAGATTTGGAATTTTTTTTGCTTTGTTTTTTCTTAGGTGCCCCCCCCCCAAAAAAAAATGTTAACAGTACCATGAGAGAAGCAGTTTCATGCTTTTTAATAAGTAATAATATTGGCAGCCTTGAAGATTTATTGATGTAAGGATTAGAATGGATCTTAATTTTAAAATGAATGAGAGTAAAGCAAGAACAATTCAAGTTGTTTTTGTCAACACTGAGTCCCACATGCAAACCTTAAATCTATAGACAAAATTTATCTATAATGAACAATTACAGATCATTGTATTTAAGGACTAATAGGACTGTCCAATGAACAAGAAAATTAACCTTAGAGAGGTAATGTGTACATAATAAATGATTTTTGTTTTCTAGAGACTGAATATCCTTATTTAACCAAAAGTTTTGGATTTTTGTCCTTTTTCTAATTTTGGGATCTCTGCATATACATAATAAGGTATCCTGAATAGAAACCAAGTCTAAATATGAATTTAATTTATGATTCATATTCACCATATGTAACCTGTAGGTATAACAGAATTTTTAATAATTTTATATATGTAAGAAAGTTCCTGTCACCTGGTTGTAGGGGCAGGAATGTCTTTTCTCCCTTTGAAATGGTGAATAAACTCAATGTTGTATACTTGCATTTTGATTAATCCATCAAATGAGCTTTGGTATGAAATTTTCAAAAAAAAATTTGGATTTTGGAACTCTTTGGATTTTAGGGATGTTCGAACTCATCTAGAAAGTGGACATTTTTTTTTTTTTTAAGAAAAAGATTCTGCAAATTATTCATAGTACGCTTGACCCTGTTCTTTGCTGCTAATACCCAGTCATGTTTGGGGATTGTGGTAGAACATATGCAGACAGGTGAGGTAGACTGACAGTAGGAAGAAGGGCCAGCGGCTCCCATGGATTGAACAGGCACTATGTTCCAAAACCCTACTAAATTTTCATACCTGATTACTTAATTCTCAGCACAACCCACAGTGGTAGATTTTCTTTTTGGTTTTTGTTTTGTTTGGGTTTTTTTGTTTGTTTGCTAACAGGGATTGAACTCAGGTATGCTTAACCACTGAGCCAGACCCCCAGCCCTTTTTTGTATTTTATTTAGAGACAGGGTCTCCCTGAGTTTCTTAGGGCCTCACTAAGTTGCTGAGACTGGCTTTGAACTCTCAATCCTCCTGCTTCAAACTCCCAAGTTGCAGGGATTACAGGTGTGCTCCACCACACCTGGCAGTAGTTATTTTGTATACAGAGAGGAAGAAAGCTAAAGAGGACTTGTCTCTACAAGAACAAGAAAGAAGAGATTTGGTTCGACCCTGAATTTTACCCAAAGAAAGTGAAAGCAGAAAAAACGGAGTACCTATGGCTAATAACACATCTAATATGGGAAGTTAAATCCTTTATCACTACAGATCCCACCTGAAAATACATTAAAAGAAATGTGGAACATCTAAAAGGTCATTTACTCTTTAGAACCATTGAACAATCTCATAAGGAACACAGGAAAACTTGTGAGATTGTGAGAATAGAACCATCAAGTCCAGAGGATAATTATCCATCCGGGGAGTCATTCAGTATTGCACTGAAAATGCACATGGGGCACAGATGTAACTGTAAACTGCAAATCACATTATATACACAAAGGAAAAAGTCAGGTATGGACATTCCTGCTACCATAATTCAAACAAAAGTGAGCAGAGAAAATAGGGAAAACTAAAATTTATTGTTAGCATTGTCAATGTTTAAGCAACAAAAATCTACTTGGTTTACTTATAAATTATTCCAATGGCAATATTTGAATGTCTAGGGGGAAAAAAACTTTACATTCTGGACTTTTCCGTGTACCAGAAAAACAGCTTTCTTCTTTTGTCAGACCAGAATTTTCACAAGCACGTGGAGGGCCCACTACATTTTCTTCCACCATTAATTCTCCAGGTATCCATTGTCATTTCAGATAGAACAACAACATTTTAGTATAACATAGTGGACTGTTAGGAACACAAAACACTGTTTGTCTAATATGTCCATGGAAGTGCAATCACAGCTGCATGTAGAGATGTGCCCTGTGTTTTCCGTACCTCTTACAAGGGCCAGGACAATTGTTCCCATAGCAGAGATTGCTCCATTGGAATCTCAAGAGCTGCAAAATGGGTTAAGATCACATAACTTGATACTATGCATGATTCCATTATATTAAGAGAGTGAGACTCTTTATATGTGTATTGTGATTAACAGAAATGGTGATGATAAACACATTAATCATAATTTATTATGTTTCCATAGCATGCTATTTGCTATAGTACAGACTTTCAAAATCTTAAACAGATGTGTTCAAAACCAAATTGCAAAACAAGCCACCACCTACTGTTAAAGGGTAGTTTAAATATTTCAAAAGCAGCAACTTAATAAAGATTAAGGGATCTAATAAGCTTCCCTGTTTCTTTTAACAAAAAAGCTTTCAAGAGTCAATCAGACACTGAGAAAGAAAACACTGTTACATTAAACTGTGCTACATGAAGTATGATAATAAATACATTTAAGAAAGGTGGATTTTGATAATAAAAAATTTTGTTTTCTTACCAATGACTGCCCATGAGGCACATTCTTAAGTCAACTTTCGTGAGTCTGGCTATTTGTCAAAACTTGCCCCATCATTTATAGTCTCAGAGTTCTTTTCCTTTTAGCTCAATGTAGTGATGGAATCAATACAAATCTGCTCTTAAAATATCTGTCTCTGACCTGTGTTTGTTTTAAGCTGTATCATTCATAATGGTGATGGATTGGTAATGCTATTCCTCTTTGTCTGCACAAAGCACCATGGCATAAAAAGCGCATATATTTTATGCCCAAGGTCAGGAGAAAATTAATGGATAAAGAGCCTGATAAAATGGAGTTCAAGCTGAATGAGTTGAGTGTGCTCTACAGGGTACAGACCAGGCGGGCTGTATGAAGTCTATTACACTTAAACACTCTTGAAGCATTGCAGAAGCAAAATTGTTTCCAGAGGCTAACACATAAAAGCACCGAGCTCTCATACGGCTGCTGGAGAGTGCCTACAGGTATGGGCAAACCAGCTCACTCAGTTCCACAGAATATTCCATTCATCACTTTTTACCTTCAGCGATAAATCCATGTAGTGTTTATCACTAAATCTGAATAGACTATGCTTTCCAGTCACCAGTAAACTTCTCTTTGAGGCATTCCCACTAATGCTATCTCCACCACTGACTCTGACTTCACCTGGTGACTATCTAAGCTCTCAAGAAAAGGCAGGGCTGGCTGATTCTAACATAAAGCTTGATAGCTAAAAATCACCCCAAGCTTTCAATATCATACAACTGCAGACATCTAAATGGCAGCAAATTAAGCAGAGAATTATTAAAAACAAAACAAAAACAAAAATCAGCCACTGAGAATTCTAAAATCTGGTATTCAGGACACCATCAAAATTGTTCATGAGGACAGAGCTTATCATATTTAATATAAATACATGAAAATAACATTTTACAGTTTAGCAACTCAAAATTAATGGGATTTCTTCACAAACCTTGTTCAGGAGAGAAGTGTTACTATTTTGGAGGATAAATAGCAATAATGCAAGATATATTGGAATTTACCCTAAAATCTTCACTTTTAGATTAAATAAAAATATTTAAGATATGGCAAGATTTTTGTTGGGTTATTTAAGGAAAACTCACAGTAACAGTTGTGATATGTCCCTAGAGTGGATCCTTCAACTGTGAAAAACTGTAAAAACAAAGTCTTTCTGGAAGCTGCAGAATTGTCCATTATCTCCAAGGGCATGCTTTGATAACAGTCAATCAACTTGAAGCCAAAACTCATCCAGAGCATCAAAAGAGGAAAGCTACTCATGATAGTTTTGGACATGGTCTCTTTCAGGCTGATTATGTGGCAGAAATAGGAATGAAACCATGAAAGAACTAAAGTTGGTGGAACCAAACAAAGTATACAGTGGTGACACTGAGGCTGAAGACAAAACTCCGTCAACTCTTAAGTTTGACACTGCAATGCAAAATACTGTGTTTACATAACTTACAGATATTGGTAGTATTCTATGAATTCACTTACTAAATGTAATTGGCAGGTTTGGGATGTCAGTAAAACAGGATTCAACTCTTGAGTATGCCCCATGTTAAGGTGGCACTGGCCAAAAATTTAATATCCTTGCCTTAGCTTATTTGTAAAATTAAGGGTCACAAAACAGGGTCTCAGGAATCCTTCACATAATAAAGTAAAGCCAAAACCTCCCCCAAATCTTCTATGGTATTCTCTTAACAAAACTGTGTCATGTTTATAATTTGGGGATAGATGTTTGTGCTGAGACAAGACTTCCTGCCTGGAATGCACAGGCAGTTATATATCTAGAAAGACTTTAGGGAAACTCTGCATTCAGGTGGGAAAAAGTAAATATTGGGAATATTTAAGGGCTGGAAAATATTTTAATGGTAATAGAAAGCTCACATAACTAATGGTCCACAGCTTACAGAGGAAGAAATTAAGACTAGACATCACAAAATATTCTAAAAGAAAATTCAGGCACTAGAACTGTTCATAGAGGTAACTGAATCATTCTCATTAGCATCATTCAATAAAAGATGACATTAAAACCTAGGAGGAAGTCTAGAGAAGATCTTTTTTGAATTACATGAGTCACTCCCTGGCTTGATAAAAGAACTATATATAACATTTCCACAATGTAAGTTTTCATCTTTTGCATTTCATTTTCCACATTTTTGAATATATTTTATGCTACACAGATATTAAATGTAGTATGTTGCCCATATTGGTTTGCCTGATCTTACTTTCACATGTATCACAAAAATTTCTTCAAATATTTCCAAAAGCTCAATATACTATTATAAACTTAGCATTTTGAAAGCCTGTTAGCATTCAAAGTTGTTGATATATCATAAATTATTACTCCAATCGAGTACATTTAGATTATAATTTTTTGCTATCATAGCAATTTCTATCCTAAAATGTTTTTTATGAATCTTTGACATATCTCCATAAACTCTTAAATACAAAATCATAAATACAAAGTTGAAGAATGTGAGTATTTTATACCTTTTTTTTTGTATTGCTACTTCTAAGGCCATAGGTATGAATGAACAGTTAGCAAATTAGAACTGTTATTTTAACATGCTCTGACAATGTGGTGTTAACATTTAATATGAAAACAAATGAAAGCTAACTTATTGTTAAAATACCTTTGTGGTTACATAAAAATGCTTCAATAATTTGCATTTCTTTGACCACCACTAGTGATAAACTAGCCAGTTGATTCAGGGCTTGCTTTGTGGACATACCACCTGTACTGTCCGTCACACAGGGCTCACACTTAGTATACTGTTCTGTTTCATCTTTAAATTTTTAAGAATTTTTAAACAAGAGGCTCCAAATTTTCATTCAGAAATGTGCCTCAAAATTACGTAGCCAGTTCTGAGTTCATCATTGTTCTGTGTTGTTTGTGCTCCTATTAATACTAGTCTCAGGATTTTTTTAATGCTGCCTTAAAATAAGTTCTGAACTTTCTAGAATCATGTATAAAACTTTTCCCTCTTTCATTTCAAATATAAGAAAGGTATTGGTGCCACTAAAGAAATGTGGATTTATTTCTATTACATATTTAATCTACATATTCCAGAAATTAAATGAGAGGCAAATGGTCTAGAAATATTCTAGAAACACTATACTATTTCAACAGACAGAAAATCAAATTAAATTTCTGGATCATGAGGAGACCAGGGAGACCTCAAATAATCTCACAACACTCAATTGTCGATTCACTCTGGATCCACAGCAGTAAGCCAGATAAATACAGTTCACAGTAAAATATCTTGAAGTTAGACTGAATTTCTTTTCTCAAATCAAAATAGATGAAATTATCTTTCCTGACTATTAACCATATCTCTAACCTTTACAAACCTGTTTTACTTCCTCCATCTATAGCATGAAAGTGATGAAAATTATTCTTTCATTGCTAAAACTGTTAATTTGCATCACGAGTAAAAAGCATCAGTAGGAGTATTTATGGAACCGTGCTACTAATTCTGCATTTTTTACTCATGCAGAACACTTTATAACTACTGCTCAAAATTATGACTAAAATATGAATGAGGGTAATATTTACATTTTGTTTATATCCAGTGGAACAGTTGTGGAATTTATGTGTGCATGAATGTGGAAGAAAACACTTTCTCCAATGAATATTTTTGACTTTAAGTACCAAGGATGGTACTACTAAACATTCACCCTTATCTTTTCAGATATTTATTTAGCCAAACAGCAGTTCCAGAGAGCTTCTCCATTGTTTCTCAATACAAAATCACTTATGCCATATCCTGTTAACATTCCAGATTCCATTCTGTGCATACCTAATAATACCTACAGATATTGCACTGGACATGATATACCATTAATCTTTCAGTCTGTTTGATGGAAACCTGTCACAATTAGTCTCATGAGAAGACCAGAAATAAAGGAGGAGTTGCTCCTTAAAATTACAAAAGTCCTAATCATTCAACTATCAATAACTGAATGCCATGGCATCTTCAATCAAGAAGACCATCAGATTCCAAGAAAAGCAACCTTAATTATTCAGTTAGGACACTACCTACTATTACAATTGCTTTAGTGTTACACTCCAATAAAATCATTTCAACATTGTAATTCATGCAGACAATATTTAGAAGGTCCTACAAACTGTCACCATTAATAAATGTTAACAAATTAAATATGAAATGTATTAAATAGCAAAATGCCCATGAAAGCAAAATCTAAACAGTCTGAAGACACCTATGGAACACCTTATTTGCTGTTTTATTGCAAAATGAAGGTTAGTATCTGAGAAAAGAAATGCTGCACATAGAGTTTCCAGATACTATGTTATTACTTTTAATGCTCACGGCACAATTTTCTGTGGTTTCTTTCCATTTTTCTCCATTCAGTGAAATAACTATCCATATTCAGCTGAACTCTCTCATTCCTCCACCAGAGCTATTAAAACTCAATTAATTGCTCAATTAATTGCCAATTTCATTTAAACGATTCACTGATGAACTCCAAACAAACTTATAAAAAGTGATATGCTAAGATTTATAAGTAGTCACAACTTTAAAAATAAATTTGAAAAAAAGAAGAAAGAATATTCAAGAAAGGAATCATTTCCATTAATTAGAAAATGAATACTGGTATAAATAAAGACAAGTAAAAGCAAAGAAATCCAACTCTGGCAATAATGGCATGAAGATAATCCAGTCACCTATTTCATTAAAGTGAACTGAGGAGACCACATTGCATCAGAGGGCTTAGGGAGCTGTTATTCTGTATCTATTTGGTAGTTCAGACTGCAAACACATTGGAGACTTCTGATCTTGAACTTTGGATGGAATTTTAAAAGCTGATACTCACATTGTGTGTCTCATTTACCAGGAATAAGATTGTCTTTGAAGGCAACTCAGACCACATTTGTTCCATGAGAGAGATGATTATATATATTCATCCCTCAATATTTGTGGAGGATTCATTCTAGAAGTCCCTGAAGGTACCACAATCCAAGGATGCTCAAGTCCTTAATATACAGTCGAAAAGAACTTGGATATAACCTCTGTATATCATCCCACAGTATTAATCATGCCTACATTACCTATAATACTGAATACAATGTAAATACTCTACATAGCTGTCATACCATATTGTTTAGGAATGTTTTTTGTTAAAGTCTGTACTTGCTCAGTACAGACTCAATCCCCCTACCACATATTTTCAAACTGTGCTTGGTTAAATACATGACTGTGGAATATGTAAATATAGGAAGCCAACTGTATGCATATTTCTAACAGAGGATGACTAAATTCAGTTCTCAGAACCAAAGCACTCAAGTTTTTGAATATTCTCGTACATTTTTCTCACTTCCTAACTCCTATACCCAAGTTTTCATAGGAAAAATGATTTATTTGCAAGAATGTAACAAATTTATTAAATATCTCTATAAAGTGTAGCCAACAGGGCCTGGGCTGTAGCTCAGTGGTAGAGTGCTTGCCTAGTACGTGTGAGGCACTGGATTTGATCTTCAGCATCACATAAAAATAAAGGAATTATGTCCATCTACAACTAAAAATATTTAAAAAAAAAGAGTAGCACATTCACATACAGTTTTAGTTTGCTACTCTATTTCTTCAAAATAAATTACGGGGAAAGAAGCAACTTTTGCTTCTGTCCTTATCCCCTACCCTATGGACTTTTTACTAGATGATAATTTCCACTTGGACTGACAAATACATGGCTGCAGATTACATATATATATATGTATGTGTGTGTGTGTGTGTGTGTGCATGTATATATATATGTGTACACAGACATAAATACACACACACACACATATATATATTTCAAGCAGCAATTGAGTGTCAATGTCCACAAATGTTTCATTAAAATGTCTGAAAAACAAGAAAGCTTGTCTTTTGCTCAAGAAAAGTTCAGAAAATAAACAATTACCTGATTTTTCAAAATGAGTTTAAATTGCAAAAATAAGTGGGAAACGGTTGCAATGAATGGGGTGGCTCTAAGTTGTAAGTGCATTAATTAAAAATGATCAAATACCAACCATGTACTAAACACAAGGGGAAGGTACTAAAGATGCAAAGACCTGCTTGGGAAGGCTCCCCACAGGGCAAACTCCAGGCTCAGTTCAGCTGAAAAAGAGAGGTACTGCAGTGATTTCAGCAAAGAAATGACTTGGGTCAGTTTACTTTTACAAATGAGATGTTCCTAACAGCTTTTAAATCCCCACATGTTGTAATGGATGGTATTTAGTATGCATGCAACTTGGAAGAGGATAATGTTTGTACAAATTGTTTATCTATCTTTATAATACCAAACCCTGAAGTGTTGGAAGATTATTGAAGCCTTTTTTCTTTCCTCTTAAATATTAATGTGCACACTTTTCAACCAATTGTTGGCATATAATACCTGCAGCAATTCTTGATTCTATCATATTTATAAAAAATAATGTCAATATCTATAATAACTATAAACACATGATATTGAGTTTTGTTATAGTGCCATTTCCAGCTAACTGAAATAATTCTGCATTTGAGGCAGACTTCCAAAATAGAATCAAAGACTCTTACTGATATTTGTAGGAAGAAATGATGGTTGCTTTATGGTCATGATTTGCATTTTTATAGATTATCTATTATAGTTTATGTCTTTTCCAATGTGTTTTAAAATTTCAGATTTTAGTTGTATTTTAAAGTCAAACTAAACAAAATTTCTGGAGGTTGAGACCATAATAATTAAATCAGTGTTATGTGCAGTCAATTTTGTTGTGCATAGAGATACAAACATACAACATTTTTGTGTTAAGTGTATATAGCAAGGTAAAAACAGCAAAATAATTCATATCTGTATATCCATGTCTCTTTCCCAAGAATACCTAGTAGAATATTTCACAGACAAAGCAAAATTCAGCAAAGCTGAAATATATCATTCTCCGTCACCAAACCTCCACAGATATATTCTACTTTCTGCAGACCAAATCCCAGTACGTGGCATCTTCACTAAGGCCAGGAAGCATGGTTGGTCATCTTCCTAAGTAGCAACATCCAATTGCCATTGATGCTACATATTCAGTCAACCGAACTCATTCTCCTGTGAACTCTGAGTACAGCAAGTCTGGACCTTTACCACTCACTATTTTAACTTCACTACTAAACCCCTCCAATCCAATTTCCTTCCATACTGCAGCCAGAGCCATTTTTCAAAACTGTGTATCTTTTACTAAGTTTTTCCTGATTCAAATCTTTTTGCTCCAGAAGTTTCAAAACCTTTCTTCCCACCACTCCCCACATCTGCCCAACAAAACCTGAACTCTAGAATCTGAGCTACTGCAGAGTTGTCATCGCTAACCACATCACTTGAGCATGTATCATTCTTTCCGCCTGGAAAACTTTTAACAGTTTTCCTTGAAAAACTCCAAGAGATCCTTCAAGTCTTAGCTAAAGATTCACATCTTTTAAAGCTTCCCCTAATTTTCAAATCAACTGAGGATCTCCTGCCTCTATGCTGGAAGTACCTTTACCACAGTCTTTGTTATTCTATTTGTACTCAACTGCAATGGTCGTGCAGCATAACTGCAGAGCAGCAGCCTCAAAATTACCTGGGATTTCATTACAAATGCACATCCTTGGTCCCATCCCAGACATACTGAGTGGAGCTCCAGGGGTGGGACATAGCAATCTATGGCTCAGTATGCTTTCCAGGTGATTCTGAGACATACTAATGTTTCAGAAACCCTCTTGTTTTGAAATCATGTTTCCATGTCAATCACCACACAAAATTGAAATTAACTTCATGATTTCGTCTTTTTTCCTTTCCTCAAATATGCATATAAATTTATTGAATAAATGAAAAAACAAAATTAAATTTGGAATCATATACTTAATGTACGTGTACTTTGTACAAATTCTGGACACATCAAAGGACTGTACATAGGATACTCATTTAAAATCTGAAGATGATATTTAAATCATGTTACATATAGTACATTGCAAAGCAGTTTTACATGCCTTATATACATCATAGAAAATGAGTACAATCACATGAAATCCTCTCTATGAAAGACCACAGGAAAATTCCTTTAATGCTGCTATGAGCCAAAGGCGATTCATCAGTTATATCCTTAGAAAATCAACTGGGGATGCTGTTAATCTTACAGAGCCCACACCTCCAGCCACTACACATAATGTGGTTAGGAAACAATTGAGTAATTTGTGTTTCTGAGAATTTTATTGCTTATGTCCCTGAAATGAAAAGCTGTAACAATTTCAATTCATTACTTGAGTAATAATTTAACCCAATGGTTGCAAACACTCCAAACAAAACTTCAGAATTTCTGTAGACTCACATAACACATACTTGACCTACTGAGTAAGAGACTGTAGGAACTGTTTGTAAGCCAGCTATGGTGCACTACAGAAAGACATCAATACTGTGTTGGAGTAGTGTTAATCAAAATCTATCCACATTGCCTAAAACATTTAGATGCCTGAAATAAATATATGGGGTGTTATACATTGTGCTTGATTCTCCATCCTCAAGTGCCTTGCATGTGGTAATTGCTCAATAAAATATTGTCTTGAACAGAATTTCCACATAATTCTTCTTGCTAAATATTTTGAATAAAAGTACAGGACTTAGAACTTCCAAATTACAGAGTTATATGCAGAACATGTAGAATTTCTATCACTAATCTCAATTTATGAATATATTGAACTGGGATTGTATTTCAGAAGTGCTTTGAGACAAAGATTGTGCATATTTCACTTGTGTACATCCAGGACTGACAAAGTTCTTAGAAGTTGTCTAATAAATGCCTCTTCAAGGAAAAAGGAAGTCAGTAAGAGCTTTCACTGAATTGAAATTAACCACTCTAGTGACTTTTGCTGATGTTATTTAGATAGACACCATTCTTTGAAATAGATTAAGTTATGGGGAGTATTACAGGGCAAGATGCTCTTTCTCCTTTTCAATTTTCTTTGTTGCCTGATGTTATTCAGTTCACAGGTGACTTTACTCAACAGAAGAACATTGAACTGTCTTTAAAGAGTTACTTCACTTCGAAAATGGGCAATTTCAATCTTTCTCAAGAGCTTTAAAAACACACTATTTAAAATTTTTAACACACTGTGAAACTGCAGTTTCATGCATATAAAAATTTTTAAAAATCATGCACATAAACCAGAAAAAACAAAACCAAACACAAATTAAAATCTTTGCAGAGTGCGATGATTCTATCAACTTTATCTTTTGACCACACAAGAAATAGCAGGGCTAATGTGCTATATTGAGACTGTCCTATATTGCAGAACAGTATTTAAATATCAAACAAAGAAAAATGAGCCAGAAACCATGGTGTAATGGTATATTATGTGCTGGCATAAAATGTGACATTAGAATGAGTATTTCTCTACAAGACCCTAGTTCTCATCCAAGAGATGTCATTCTGCATGCTTATAGTCTAGGGCTTATCCCCACCAAATCTGAGAGGGACCCAATTTCAAAACTCAATTTGATAAATAAACCATAATAAAGACATAAAGAGAAGGATATTTCTATGGCATAGTACCTTGTAAATCACTTAATAGAAACAACAGGACAGTTTCTTTTTACATGTAGAAACACTCAAGCCTTTTACAGTTGTCCCTTTTTTCTTTTCCACAGCTTATTCTTTCTCATATCCAAGATTCTTTTCATTTTTAATCTAATTCTTATACTGTGCTTGGTGTACAACAGAGACTTGATAAAAATAATTTTAAAAGATATAATAAAAGTAATGTACATAAAATTTGAAATGAGAATTTTGCTAAATATGTTTTTCTTTATTAGTTATAGATAGCTTTGTGTCCAAATATGCCCAACAAAATGGTGACTGTTTATTCATTTTCACTGTCATTTCAATCACCTACCCATGCCAAGCATTGTAATAAGTCCTTGGCAATAAAGGGGCAAGAAACCCAGTTCCCCTCATAAAAGAATTCACCAGAAAAAAAGAAAAAGAAGTCAACAGAAAAGAAAAAGACACATGCATAGTTGCAAGCTAGAGTACTTTAATGGAGTATAAAGCATTTCTTCTAAAGTACTAACAGAACAAAGCAAAGTGTTGACCAACTCTGCTGCAGCAATTGGAAAAGGTTTCAAAGAGTTAGATTGTGGTAGTTGAGAATGATTTACCAGGTAGTAACAAGGTACACTAGGAAATTAAGCAGGAGGAGGAGCATGTGGACATACACATTAGGAGGAATGCAGGACTTTTGGTGAGAATGGACTACCACACTCACAATGGAAAGTTAGGCTAGAGGTAGATTCTAGTCCAGGCAAAACTGTTTGTTCTTTGTCCCACTAGAATCGTTCATTTCAATCATTACAGGGGTGAAGAAGGACAGACATGATCTGACGTCATTCCTGATTCATAGCCACGAGGATTTATCACTCTGTGGCTATTACAACAGGTTTCTCAAGTCATTTCATAAATCTAAATCAAGAAAATTATTGGTAATAGGAAATATATTTCTATTAATAATACGCTCTGATAATGTTGAATACTGAGACAATATATATAAAATTGACCAGATGTTTGTGGTAAGAGTTATTAGTAACAGTAGACCTGAGAGAAGAGACAAGTTTGTCTTTAGAAAAACAAGAGAACAAGAAGATATGCAAAGAAAGCAGTATTGAAGTTGAGATAACTGACAAACCAAGACAGATTCAAAATGATGAATGACTCTAACGCACCAAAGCAGTAATAGGAAAATAGCTTCTAACATGACAACACAATCACCTGAACTAATAGACCTAAAAAGTGGAGTGATTATAGCAATTAAATTTCTCGTGTGTAATATTGACCCAACATATTTTCTATCTTCAATTTTAAATATACACTATATATTCTGCAGCTTGCAGTCCCTGGCAGACTTCTTATTCTTGCAAGTGAAAACAACACCTGAATGCAAAGATAACAAGGTACATGAGAGTTTGAAACACATAATTAGGGATGTCTTTGACAGGTTAATAATAAACAGTCTTAAGCTTCAGGTGCCCACTGTGACACCTTTGTATGGTCTATTCTAAGCAATGAGCTATGATTTGGAAAATTGTCTAATTATAGAAACTGTCTATGGAACCACTGGTAAACCTAACACAATGAGTACTGGTCAACTGGACAAAAGCAGCTATCAGACAGACAGACAGATACACAAGTACGTGTGTGTTACTCTCTGAGTATCAAACATGGTGAGATTTTTATTAAAGAATAGAAAAAACTAATGTTTCGCAGAGACTGAGTTTTTTATTAAAGAATAGAAAAAAACTAATGATTTGCAGAGACACTGCAGAAGGAGGGAGCAAAACAGAGTAAATTATATATTCATTGATCATCATCCTTCTCAAGTAGTTGGGTGAAGAATAAAGAAAGTCAGATTTGCAGCTGGTTAATTTCTAATATTACCATTTTCAGTAAAGTGGACGTTATAGCTTATACATATTTGTTCTTATCATGGCACACAACCTATTGAAACTGTTATTTAGTTCAATTAATTGGTTGGTACTGGTAATGGTCTGAAGAATCAACTCTAGCTCGGATACTACATGGTAGCTGTTGAAGATATAAAGTTAAAGAGATTGGAAGTAAAATAGTGTAGATGCTGTAGAAAAATTACGAAAGAATGAATTAACCCTTCAAGTCAGTAAATTAGGAAAACAAAGACAGTAAATCTAAAGAAAGCAGAAAGTAGTGATAGTTTAAAGTAGAAATTAAAGAAATACAAACACAAAGCTCCAATTGAATGGAATGACAAAACTAAATCCTCTGACATTAATTAAAATCCTCAACTTACAGTGACTCTAATTAAGTGGGAATAGGCAGAAATAAACATCATGAAGAATTTTAAAAGGGGCAGAACTATAGCTAATTTACATGTTTTGAAATATTAAAATAAATTGAATAAATGAAAAATTTTATGTCTGAAATTTCAAAAATAAGATGACACATAACATTCTGGAAAACGCAAATTACTGAAGTGACAAAAATTTTTTAAAGAGCCAGGATAAGGTATCAGGGAAAGGCTCACACACAAACATGAAAATTCACAGTATGACGGAAACAGCATTTCAAATCAAGAGAGAAAGAACAGAACAGCGGCCAATAAATAGTTTGGGGACAACTATGTGAAACAAAAACTTGTATCACCGCTCTACATCAAAGAGAAAAAAAAATCAATTTCAGGAGTCAAAGATAAAAATGTGAAATAAAACCTGCTGAATATATTTATTACCTTGGGTCATGTAAGAATTTCTCAAACATGATACAAGAATCCATGTTTATAAAGAAATACTGATATATTTGACTACCTTAAAATTCAAAACTCTAGCTTAGCTAAAAATTAACAGAGCAAATAAGATAGACTTGTCCCACACAGGGAGACTACTCGTTTAGTACATTTAACTGATGTGGCAGTAAGTAAAGAAATTAGTAAAGAAATTCTTATGCATTAATGAGAACAAGGACACAACAGGAATAAAAAAGGAAAAGAATACTGACTGACTATAAATGATGAAACAGGAAGAAGAAGAATTCAGTCTCACTAGGAATCAGAAAAAAAAAATAAGGTACCATTTAATACCCATCACACTGACCAAATTTAATAATGAAAATACCACAATTTAGGCAAGGTATGTAGAAAAGCTTAATACTGTTTATTGCTGGTGGAAATAATTTGGGGCAACCATTAAAGACAAATTTGGTCATACCTAGTAAAGTTGAGGGTATTTTTTGTTTTTGTGTTTCTGCTATCCAATTCAACAACTTGAATATAAGGTAAATCCCTAGAGAATTTCTATCATAAGTCAAGAGGCATGTAGGAGTTGATCAGTTGGAGCACTGAAATTGAGAACTCAAAATCACTTCAAAATTCAAACTTAAAAATAGATTAAGAAATTGTGGTTTTATCAATATAAAATTGTGGTATATATCAAAATAGAAATTGTGGTATATATCAATGGGATATATAAGGAAATTTAAAAATCAATACTAAAGACCACATGCTTACACATGGATACTTTTTTCAAAAAACAGTACTGAACAAAGAAATGATATTGAAAAATTACTATTGAATTAAATTGTTGATAATTATATGAAATTTGAAAATATGTAAATCTATACTATATACTACTTAAGATATGTGCATATTTTGAGGTACAAAAACTTTCATAATTTTTACTCTACACACCAAAATCAGGATGCTTTTGTCCTTGTGGAAGAAGGTAGAGAAATGGAAATGAAGAAAATCAGAGTTGACTTCAACTCTAGGGTTTAGATTTGTTTCTTTGAAACTGAAGTATGCATGACAGAACACTAGGAGTCAACAGATATTTGCCCACTGCATGCTATTTACTTTCTTCATTTCATATTTATAAAGCAAAGTTCAGATTTACTAGTACCTTGATGAGAAGTATTTTCTATGTCAAATACAGGAATTATTTCACCCATTTTTGCAGTCATATCAATGAGAAAAGAAATCTATGTCAAACAAAACTTCTGCTTTTGTTACATCCTGCAACCAAGCCCAAGCTCAGGAAATGGGGAAAGTTTCAGTAGTCCTGGCTTCACTTTGACTGCTAGTATGTGTCTTCTATGTATTAATGCTGGTACTACTTGGTCATTACGTTTTGATTCCATAGGAAAAAAATTCTACATTTTTCTCTGTTACATTTTTATTTCACGTGTCATTCCTTCGAAATGTGGCATTATAACATGCAGCAAAATAGTGGGTTTTTTTTTAATTATTGCTAAGGGAGAAAATATTTCTGAATATTTGTCATTCTTGCACTTGCGCTTTTTCACTGATTTTACATTTTCCAACATTCTTGACACTGTTTAAGGAATATGTCTCTAGTATTTGCTAGTAAATCATGTACAAATATAATATGCATTGCACTTTCCCTTTATTTTTTTTTGCTACCAGAGATTGAACCCAGAGGCGTTTAACCACTGAGCCACATCCCCAGCTCTGTCTTCTATTTGTTTTTGGAGACAGGGTCTTGCTGAGTTGCTTAGGGTCTCACTATGTTGTGAACCTTCCTTTTCAAAGGAGATATTCAGGACTTTGGGACTCAGATGAACACAGTTTGCCATGGAAAGTGTAACAGTGATCTTAAAACTTGAATCTCAGTTAGCCAACTGCAGGGTAGTGAATTCTTTAAGGAGAGTAAGGAAAGGAAAAGAGTCGACTGCTGCTTGAAGACAGAGGGAATATAATCTTTTTTACATTTAATAAAATAATAATAATTTCTGGGGCTCTGTGGTAAATGAGCTTCACTATCCTGAGTCAGTTGCTTTTGGCCCTGGCAAAGTGAAATCGCCAAAGCAAACTAAGAGTAGTCGTATTTTAGTCTTCTTTTAAGTGATTTCGAGATTTCTTTTTACTCAGGGTCATGAATGCCCTGGCATAAAGAGAAGTCAGAGGCCATAAGGATGTTTATGGATTGGTGGGATTTAATTTCAATTGAGTCGTACTTGGGGTCATGTGCATGAGTATTCTGTATCATACCAACCACCTTACAATGAACAGTAGTCCTTACCACATATTTAGATAGGGTGATTTTCACAGTAGTCATTACTTCCTTAGATGAAATGTATTCATACATTCCAGGAAAACCACATAATATTGCCATTCTTAAATTATTTTAATGAGTAAAAATTATCATTTCATCAATGAAACACAATGCATGATGTACTTTCGGATCCTTTTCCTGCCCTGCACAAAACACTTTATCAGCCTGTGGGTAAGGCAGGTCCTCATCTCACAGAACACAAATTGCCATGGATCTCATAAATACCCTTGTCTTCTCTCTGCAATGGATTCTCTGTTAGTCAAACATGGATTAAAGTTTTATTGTAACCAATTAAATTCATAAATAAGTTGTAAATATAATATTAATAGATATTAATTTTTAAATGAGTCATAATGTCCCATGGGTTGTAAAGAAATAGATTATATAAACAACTTTGGTTCTTCATCATTAAGTCTTCTCCAGCCCATGTTTTCTTCCCTCTTCACTTCCAGACCATGGCACTGTCAGTCTGCACTACTCATTTCATACTGGAGTTTTACATTATTCTGTACTGTTCTACTTTTACCCACTTTATCTAGACGGGGATCAAAGACAACTGTCTAAACAATTACATATCCAAATGCAATGATATAACCACACTAGCCCAGTGAGTGTTCAAAGAAGTTAGGCCTTAATATGTGACTTTGCATATGGCTGGTTGGGTGGGTACATCAGGATGAGAATCTGTTCAATACAAAAAGCTCCCCACTCCCATCCCCAAAGCCAGAGTCTATGTCTTTGGTTGCAATGGCTCCACACATTTTACCGACAGTATGCCAGGACCTAATATGTTTTCCAACATTCAATATTAATACAAGATTTCAAAACATACAGTCATATACATTGAAGTCAAAGAGGTCACCCTGTTCAAACTTGCCATTTAACCAATACAGATACTCAGATGCAAAAAAAAATTAATAGTCTCTTCTTATTTCATGTCATTTGACTGCTTATAAATAAATGAAAAATGTCTGCCCTGGAACCAGTTACATATTATGGTATCTGTTTTGATCATTATTTAAATTTTATCTTTTGTTGTTTGGGTTATGGGTAATTCGGTTTACTCCTAAACAATATAAAAACCAACAGTATGTATAGCAATGCAGGGTTTTTTTCTAATTTCCCTGACCTCTTCCCAATTCTTCAAGACGAAAATAAATTTATGTTGGCTTTTGCTACCATTATAGTTAAAAATAATTATGGAATTTTAAAATATGTAATTAAAAATAACTTCACCACAACCAATAAAATATAGCTGTTCTATTATAATATTCCTTGAAGTTTTTTTTAACCATATAAAATTTAATGCAAAGTTGATTGAGAGGGAAAAAAAATCAAATTAAGTTTAATAGACTAAAAGTTCTCTCATATCCCAAAAGGAAAATAAAGATATACTTAGTTATAAAATACCTTGACCTCAACCACCCTGGAAAGCTATATGTCATCTTTACAGCCAAGAAATTTGAAACATGTGTTACAAGAAAAGAACAACCCACTTAGCGGGAAGAGGCAAACTTAAATAAAGATCCATAAATGTAAATCTTCACTGTGGCAAAGAATAATTTTATTCAATGTTTCCATCGATTAGATGAAAACTATAAATCCTGAAAGATGTCAACAGATACTTAAAACAATCAAGTCTCTGAAATTAAACAGTAAATAGCAGCTTTCTGCATTCCAAGCAAGGTCAAGAGTCTTCAACAACCCCCAGGGATGGGACTATTCTCCCAGAACACATGCTGCTCCCCTGTGACAATTTGAGGTAAACCTGATCTTTGACTAGGTGAAGCAATTGCCTTTAATTTAAGGATTTTCTTTTACTGTGACTTCTACCCATGAGAGTGAACACCAGCAAAGCTAGGCTAATTTGCATTCTGAAATTTCATTCTGTGTTTTTATTTTCCTTTGGAGGGTTCTTGTTACAGAAGAGCTTCATTAACTCAATTAGGCATGATCTAGTGGGCCCATACAAATTAGGCTAGCCACAGTATCTTTAGAATGGACAAAAATAAGAAGCCAGCTGTAGTCTTTGTTTTGAAGAAAATCTTACCAGCTGACATTTCTTTGTGTCCCAGTCATATTAAGCTCATGGCAACTGCAATAACCAAAATGCGTTTTGGAAGCCCTAGCTTCCAACATGATAAGACGTAGAAAAGATACACCCCTGGAATTGAAAATGGAACAGTCTCTATACCACAGATTTTTTATAGCACTTAATTTCTTTACTTTATTCATAGAGACAATGATCCTCTGGGGAAAGGATACTCCCATCAAACCAACCCATCAAACACTTTCAGAAGCGAAACCTATACTCTCCTGCCTTTAAGGTAGTACAATTTTTAAATGATGAACATTTAAATTTATATTTCATACCATAACATTTAAAGCAATAAAACTTTTCATGAATGCTGGGATTAAATTAAATTCAGCACAATTGCAGTTACTTTCTTACTTGTCTCCTGATTGTGAATGTATTCAAGAAACGTGAAAGAAAATAAGAAAACCATAGATCCTACTTCTAATGACCTGATTGAACAATGTTGAAAAGGAGATGGCACTTGGAGTAGGGATTTACTGTCACCATAAGCTATTTGTGACTTAAAAACCAGAACATGGAGTTCAGAACACATTCCAATTTCTGTAGATGACAGTGAGTTCCCAGCAGGGGTTGTTCCTCTCCAGAAACCTGCCTTGGATAGCATCCTGGTACTTGGATGCCTTGGAATGTCTGCCACCTCAGAAATCAACAAAGTCATGCTTCTGTTTGAAGGAGAAACTTGAAACATTCCTCTGATTCCTAAACTCTGCCCACACAACCTGTTACAACATTCTGAATGTTGTTGAAGTCCCATGGTGCCTCGATGCAATTTTATATGTACACTTGCAAATGTGGGAAATGTCAATTGAGGAGTTTCCTGGAGAGGAAATCATGTTGGAAACAGAAAATACTTCCTTTCACATGGTCAATAATGATAACTGCTTTTTAGTAACAAAAGATCACCAAGGTTATGAGTTTTGATTTTTGCAAACTGAATACGGCTATACTAAGACTATATAGATTCTGTAACAGTCACAGTGAGCGGAAACTGATTTTATTAAAGCTGATAATAGAAACCAGATGGTCACTGTGTGAAAGAGATATACCCTTACTTAAGGAAGGCTGAAATATAGTTCAAGAAAACAAAGTTCTTACAACAACATATATCGGGTGATATATGTGAGGGCATCTGAGAATAATAATGACTTGCTCTGGACTAGTCTCATACACCTTCCATGGTATTTTATCTGGAGAACTTGTATATGGTTGTATGCTGCAAATTAAAACAAAAGTGTGCAGCAGACTCATCAGAGGGTGGGTAATTAAGTTTGTCATGCTTTAGTCTTTTCCATTTGTGGATGATAAGGTTACCAAGTTTCCCATCCTTCTCCTCCTGGACACTTTATTTCTATATTTGACTCCTATAGTGGCTTCCCAGCCTGTAACCCCAAACAATAAAGACTCTGGGTTCACTAACTGGCACTAGAAATCAACTCAATGGATATTTCAAACAAATGACTCAAAGGAACTCTGGAAATGTTTCTCTGACACGAGAGCAATGGTCACAAAGGCACATGGATGATAAATAAGGACACAGTACTAGAGGTTTTCATTGGAAAATCTACTCAGTGGTAGACCAAATAAGATAATTCTGAACAAAATTAAAATAGGTAATTTTCTATAGCTGCTGTAATTTGCTATCACAAATTCTATGCCTTAAAACAAAAATGTTATGATCTTCCAGCTCTGGAGGTCAGAAATCACATATGGTTCTCACTAGGGTGCATCAAATGGCATCAAGGTCGTAGTCGTTTCTGAAAGTTTGGAGAACTGGTTTCCAGCTCCTAACGTCTGACTACCTTTCCTAGCTTATAGCTCCTTTTTATCTTCAAAGCTACCAAGAGCTAGTTGTGTCTTTCTCAATTTGCAACATCTGAGACAAACTCTTCTACCTATAATTTAAAGACCCTTGTGGTTATGCTGGGCTAAGCTGGAAAATCAAGGATAATATTCCCCACATAAAAATTGGCAGATTAGTAACATTATATCCATCTGCAACCTTAAATTTCCTTTCTTACAAAGTTATATTCACAGGTTCCAAGGATTAGGACCTAAGTATGGGGGTTGGGCATTGGAGGCATTATTTGGTCTACCACAACCATATTATCATGAAAATCATTTGCTACTGCTCTGTGGATAGTCAAACTTCTTTAAAGGAACAAACATCAGCTAGTCTTCAGTTGGGAGATTTCATTCAGCCTCATTTTGACTTCAGTGTCTTTTATATACTGATCCAAGGTGGTTCTTTATTGGCAGGTCCGTTTAATCTTCAAAAGATAACTGCTTGATTGCAATCAAAATCAAACAGAATAATTTATGGAAAATGGAAGCAAAGGAGAAAGAATATGGCAGAGGGTGAAATTTTTCCAAGTGATTTAATTGAAGATTATTTTAAGAATTTCTGCAGATCAAATTCATAAGGAAAATTCTAGTTTGCTAAAACACTAGGTCTGGGCTGGGGTTGTGCTCAGTGGTAAAGCACTCGCCTAGCCTGTGTGAGGCACTGGATTTGATTCTCAGCACCGCAAAGAAAAATAAATACATATTGTGTCCATCTACAGCTAAAATATTTTAAAAAATAGGTCTGAGAGCAATGAAAAAATTGCTATTCCATGATCCTTGAATGCAAACCAAACTGGTAATAATAACCTCATTTATATATCATAGAAGTTCACTTTCAACAAAGGATATAAGTCTAAATCAAGCTTTAAATTTGAGCTCTGTATTCACTGTGTAAACTTTCTAACTGCATAGTCTTTAATGTAAAGGGCTGGTTGCCCATTAATAAAAATTTTAATTCTTCTTCCAAGTTTGGATTTGGCTCAAGAAATACAAATGTCTGGGCAGAGAAGGAATAAATTTTCATTAGCTGGTTGTTGGTTTTACAGAATTACTTTAAGTCCAGTCTTGTAATATCATATATTCATCAAAATAACTTTTAAATGAAACACATGAGGTCAAAAAGTATCAAAGTACAGTGACTTTAACGTGGAAATTCAAATATTAAAAGAACTCTTTGGACCAATTAAAAATAAGAAGTCCTGACCATACAAACCTTGAATCAGACAGATTTGCATTTGATTCTGAACTTCTCCAGTTGAATTTGATGGCCCTCCTTCTAGGCAATTCTTGAAGGCTAGTTCTTTAAACCCTGCTCAAACTCAAAGCAGTCTCCCAAATCCAGCCCACTAGCTCAAAACCTGAGTGGGTGAGATATAAAAATCTTCTTAACTTTCCTATGTGCCTTTATGAATACACTGTAGTGAATCCCACCCATTTTGTACATCTATAAGCATGGGGGCCCATAAGATATATTCCATGCTTGTACAATTATATCAAAATGAATTCTGTCATATATAACTAAAAGAGCCTTCTTCCTGAACCTGACAAAAATTTTAAAAAGTAATCAAACACCTTGTCTATGATAATAAACATGGGGCACACTCCTCATAAAGCAGCAGAGTTGACTTGTAGATGAATAACGAGGAAGGGCTCAGCTCTGGGAATGTGCACAGTTCTTTATGGGTGGAAGAGAGTCACCAAAGATGGCACACCCTTCGTTGTTATTAGAGTCAATGCCAATGGTGCTCACACTTAAGATACTGTTTTGATTTCACAGTTCCTTAATGTGTCTCAGCTACATAATGAGTAAGTACGTCTCCTGAAATGTTTCCTTTATTCACTTGAGAAAAGTTCAACTCTGGTTAGTGAGCAACAGACACTGAGGTAATTGATGCATAATTTGGTTTCTTGAAGTATATAAAGATTGTTGGTCTTGAGAATCTTGACTGAGATAGTGCCCAAAAGAAACAAGTAACTATGATATAACACACTAAGGGTTAATGTAGCCCATGAATACTACAGACACAAAGAAAAGGAGACAACTCTACTGAAGGAAGTCAAAGACAGGTAGTGACACACAAAGTCAATGTTTAAAACCCAGTAGGTGTTTAGCAAAGAAAACAATATTAAAAAAATTTCCTAGAAGTACAAATAAGTGCAGTACATTTAGGAAACTGGAGATAATTTTATGAAGATGGTGTGAAAGAAAAACTGAGGAATAGCAGAAAACAAGACTGGAAAGAAAGATGGAGGATAAACTGGGAAAAGTTCTGATAAGAACTTTGTTGAAAATTCATGACCCAATAAGTTCTGGGAAATTATACAAGAAAAGAAATTTGAAACTGAAAACATGTACAAAAAAGAACCTAAGGAAGGGTAAAAAAAAATGATTACATTTTACAAGGTCAAGTTTTGCTAATAACAATAAAATGGTAAGCTTTCAATCCTACTACAGAACATGACTGACTATGACTCATATGTGTGGTCTCCCAGAGCCATTCAGCTTTATATCTAGAAAACCAGTGTGCAACACCAGGCATGCAGAGCTGATGAAAGTTCACACTGTGCTCATTGTGAGTTGCCTTTGTTGTTGCTGTTTTCAATTCTAAGTGGCAAATTTCCAAACATTGAGTGAGTAGATAAAACTGTCTTCTCCACACAGCATTAACACTACCTTGCAGCCTCAAAGTGTTTGAGGAGAAGTGTCTAACTAAGGTCTTCTAAGAAATCTTATTTCAATGGTAGAAATGATTCATTCTATTTGATTCTTATTGGTGTGAAACACCATCTTAAAAGGTTGTGAGATCATATCTTCAAAGAGCAGTAGAATTTCAATAAAAGAGCCATGAAGTATTTTAGAAAATATAACTTCTAGAAACAGCAAACATGCCCTGTGAGTGCTCATGACAACCACAGCAGCTTTGGCAAATGGCCTCCAGATAAATAGAGTTGGTGAAGGGAATACAAAAGGGTAAGAGAGAGCTTCCATCTTTGCTTTTTGACCACTTCAGTGAACCAATGATTCTTAGGGAGCTAGATGTGGGACCTCATGAGGGTTTTCTCAGTAATATATACACACACATCTCATACAGTCCTACGGAAGACACACATGTTCCAGAGACATGGACCTTTCTGTATCCCAAGCTATCTTTTGCAATACTAGAAAAGCACTATATTGACATAAAACATAATATCCAAAATTTTACATTAGTTCTAGCATTTTTTTTCCCTGTCCCAGTTTGACAAGTACAATCACAGAGTAAATTAAATCTCTACTCCATAATTCCCACTCCCAATACATGATTACTTTTTTTTTTAGAATAAACAATTTTTAAAAATCCCAATGCTCATATTTTTGCAATACAATATTTGTAATGGAATTTCAATTAATTCATCAAATGACAAAGTTTACATCAACAAAGACCCATTCCCCAACACTAAGAATGTTTGGTACAACTCAAATATACAATCTAAATCCTGACAGAGAGCTTCATAGTATATTGAAAAATTCACCTAAGAGTTTTAATCTGATTTTATTATCCAAATTATATAGGATAAATTTTAATTCAAAATGTGTGAAAAGATAAAAGACATTAGACAGAGCTAGGGCAGAAGAGTTCATATGACATGCTCTTAATTTTTTTTTTTTTTTTAAGAGAGAATACAGGAATCAGGCAAATGTTGAAATGTGGAACCAGATAGCCAATCACTGCTGACATGGGAACTATAATAAATTAATGTCCAGAGAGACAGTTTAGTTTTTAAGGGCCATACAGGAACATCCAGTGGTTAGAGTAAGAGTGGCACTGGGATGGTTTTTAAATGCTTAAACTATAATTCAAATCTGGAGATAAGACAGGAGTGGAGAAAAATACAAAGTTTTCTCATAAAGGGGTGTGTGTATGTATTTGTGTGTGTATTCACGGTTCACATCTATGAAACACTATAAGTCAATGTTTGACAGTTTAGAGGAGCATCAACATTAATTCCTTGCGCTTACAAAGCTTGGTGTCATTTAACACATATAAAGTGTATTTCCAAGTTAATTTAATTCTCTGAACTACTTTTAAAAAATATTTTCCTATGTTTACTGTCGTGGCAATCGTGAAGATGAATCACGTGTTCTAATTTTCAAAAAGCATATAGCCTAATTCATAGGCAAAAAGTAAACTTATCCATGTGTGTTGACTTCAAAATAAATTTCAGCTCTATAAATCTCTCTTTAAAGACACAAGTTAATGTGCACTCAGCAGCATAGTCACCTGTCTTAGTCACACACATCAGGATGAAATTCTACATTGTGTCTACACCACTGTACATCATTATTAATCATTGGGTCAAGTTCATAGAAGAAAATAAGAAGCTGATGAGGAATTTTCTTAAAAGCTTCAACATTCCCTAATGGCACAAGTATGAGAGATTCTAAGAATATTTACTTGTTCATAAAAGTGATACATCCTATGTGTTACAAGTGAGGAATATGTTGTAGTAATTTAGAATAATGAGTCATCATTATAAATAACAAAACGATATTTTGTTAATAATTATCTCAATATGAATATCATATTAAATAAAATAATAGGAACTCAACTATATATTTGTAGTACAGTCTCAAAAATAAATCAGCAAAAGAAAAAATACACCAGGCGTGGTGGCGCACGCCTGTAATCCCAGCAATAGAGAGGCTGAGGCAAGAGGATCGAGAGTTCAAAGCCAGCCTCAGTAAGGCCCTAAGCAACTTAGTGAGGCCCTAAGCAACTCAGTGAGACCCTGTCTCTAATAAAACACAAAATAGGGCTGGGGATGTGGCTCAGTGGTGGAAAGTCCCTGGGTTCAATCCCCAGTACCAAAAAGAAAAAAAAAAAAAAGAAAAAGAAAAGAAAAGAAAAGAAAAGAAAAAATACAATAATTACTTTGAAATCCCTCTGGGAGGTAGGGAGAAAAAAATCCATAATATATTACATTTCTCAACCAAACTTACATTACAAAATTCATGGTTCTAGTTCTGAACAGAATTAATATCACCAGTATAAACAGTGAAAATAAAAAAGAGGCCTTTAGAAGAGCAGAAACAATGTGGAAAGTAAGACTTAAAAAGCAAATTCATTTTTTCTGTTCTTTAATTATTTTCCTGCTCTTTTCAATTATTTTGAAGAATGAAGTTAGTTTAGATACATCAGATAGCCATTTAAGGAAAAAACTATAGTTTAATCAAGATATTACAATCCACTAAAAGGAAGTGTTTAATATAGGTAATAGCACCATGATACTTATACACATGAACTACATTAAATAATACCTAGTTTATAAGATCTAAAAAATGCTATAATACTTTAATTCCTATTTAAGTTAAATGATGCAAAAAAAGGTATCTGTTATGGAGAGAGTTTCAACTACATAAGGGGCTGGAAACCAAGTAAAGTTGTGGTATCTTTAGTTTTTAATGTTCTGGATTGGACTTAATTTGACACATTTATTAAATAGTGCAAGAGATTTTTAGCTAAATATAAAATAGGATATCATCCTAAAACCTCATGTTCCTGTATTACTCTGCTGTTAACAAAATCAGCTTGCAAAGATTTATGACTTCTATTAATTAGACTAAAATATGGTAGATTTGCTCAAAGAAATCAATTGTAAGAGGGAAATGAAAGTGTATTTTTAATTACAATCATGCATTACAAATGACTGTCATCATCAATTCTTTTTCTGTTCATTTATTCTCAAAGTGAAGGGTTAAAGGGGAATCTTTTTGTTTTCCTTTATTTCACCCTTAAAGAATAGTCTTCGAGTTAACACTTTACTTAGCTTATAGAAACCTCAGTTTAGCTTCAAAAATTAGAAAAAATTGGAGACAAAACTTCAAGAAAAAAATAAAATTCAAATATGTAATTATTTGCCATTTCCTTTTTTTGTGAAATGAGTTTTCTCCTCTCCCCAATTGCCTTTCAGTTCAAAGAAAATTATGGTGTCTCCACTCTGCACTACTGTAGGTTTTATTTATTTACATATTTGTTAATATACCTGCCTTCTTCCAGAAATAATTTAGCAATTATTGAAACAATATAAGAAAAAAAAATAAAATGAAAATGAAGAAAATTGAGGGAAGAGAACAAAGAAAAATAAAAATAAGAAAAAAGAGAATCCAATAAAAGCAGAATGCATTCAAGTTTACATTTAGGACTACATTTCAGATTTCTGAACACTTTTTGTTGGACATTAAATCAATATCAATTTCATGCTCACTGATGTTCCCAAGCAACTCTGTTTCTTTGTCCAATATGGCCCTGGACAGTGTGAGCCCATGCTATAGCCTATATTGCCAAAGACTTACATGGCTTGGCATAACTACAAAAACAGAATTGGCAACAACACTCAGATCATTCTGTTCACTCTTCATTAAGCTCTTGTGACAAGTATAATCTATTATCCCTCATACTTCTTATTATTTAAAAGAAAAATACATCCATTTTTCTTGGGCCAACTTATTTAAAGACACAAACATTTATCATCATGAAAAAAACTATAAATGCATTCACAACATTTTATGCCATCTTTTAGCACCTCTCCTGGGGACTAAGGAAGAGATGAGTCTTTCTGTCTGTTTCATAGAGAAGGGTTAAAACATACCCCCATGCACAGAAAGGCCTGGAAGAACACCCACCAGCACACTTACAGTGTTTATCTCAGAGCCACAGCATTATGATTAATATTCTTTTTCAGACTTTTCTACATTCTCCAAATTTTCCACAAAAAAGGTCACAATGAAAGAAATAACTAGAACCTGAGAAATGTCAAATAATTTCAAAAAATATCAAAATAATGGCACATATGATGAGCCAACATGAAAGAGTAGCTACTATAATTTGACTACTAGGAAATACTACAAAAATGATCTTTCTTCAGCTCATGTATTTTAACCCAAGAAGTTCTTCCAAATCCAATCAGATACACAGCCGAGTTTGATCTTCAGAGCACCATAAAGTACTCTCAGAGGTGGAGGACCTCTCACCAGAAGGGCCACAGTAAAGGAAACTCAACTCTGACCTTCTCAGAGAAGTGCTGCCTTCTGAGGAGTGAAAACACCAAGGTTATCAATCTAGGAGCAGAGCTGGAATCATTCATCTCAGGTCTAGACATTTCAAGACCTGGAGGCAAAGACAGAATAACATAGTTGGATATAGGGTTCTGCTCCCTTGGTAGAGAAAGAGACAAAAAAGGACATTAATTAAAAAGTAAAATCCAAGGGTTCTGAGGGTGTTGAGAAGACCAAACCACTTACACATAAGTTACCTATAAACACTATGTTTTTGCAAAACTGATTACAAACAGCAAAAGTGAAAACTAGAATTATTTCTTTGAATTTCTTTTCCTAATTCCAAATTCCTAAATTCCAAAACATGAACACAATATATGTTGAACTGCTCATATTTCCTCAGCTCTCAAACCCTATAACAAAACCTGTAACATTTAAATTTAATTTCATCTGTGAATTTGTAATTAGTGTTTGAATAAGGAACTATGCTCTTAATATACCAAATGTGTTCATTTAAGAACAAACCACAATACACATACTGTATTTTAATATTGCTAAATTAGAGAGAGACTTGAAATAAATGAAGAAAACAGTATTACTATACTTATGCTTTCCTGGACATTCATACTTAATTATTGCACCAAATTAACAGCTTCATCCTAACTCCATGCAAATTTCATCATGAGCTGCACTGTTTATTCACCCAAGAGAAACACTATGAATTGGGTTACTTTTACCCTGTTGATGATGGTGGTGGTGTTATCCCTTTTGATTGATGGTGCTACTATAGTAAATTCTTCATCTATTAGCACAGAATTCAAGTGTACATGTTATCAGGGTTGAAAAACAGAACTTAGAAAACCATCATTTATTCACTTAGCCAATCAGTAAGACACAAATATCAAGCACGTAGGACAGATATTGTGCTGATCTGGAAATCCAGAGACAAAAAACATGCAGCTAAGTTTCACTGGGTCTCAACAGAGAGAGGGAAAGTATCACAGGTATAGATAATGGTGACACAATGTGATGCAAACAAGGGTAGAGAAGGGGAGAAAGTGGCAGGCCTCCACCTCTGCACCCAGACACTGACACTTCACAATGTGCTAAGAAACAGAAGAGGTAGAGCAGGCAGCAGGTTAACAGGATGGGAACTCCTCTTCACATATGTGGAGGCACGATATCCAGTAGGCCAGTGGAAGGGAAAGTCATAAGAACCGAAACCTTCTCCACATGTCTTTGGCACTGTTTCAACCAAGCTAGTTAGTTTGAACATGAAAACAGTGACCTGTTTTCACAATTAAGATGTTCTCAATCACAGCTCTTTATAAAACCCCCTGGACGTCGCTGACACACACCCTCCTTACTGGCAGGACTCCAGAGACCTCATACTACCTTGTCTGCACAAGTCTGAGGCATGGCTTCTTCTCCTCACCCATGCATAGGGTTAGAGAGCAGAGGAACTGGGAGATGGGGGATGGAAAAGTCAAGTAAGTGATTCTAAAATTCAAGGCATTTGAAGAACACATGTTAACAGATCACAAATTATAAATTTCAATAAATATGATATAGGTTGATTTCAGCTTGTTCTTTCATTCTTTGCTTACAATTTTTTTGCCATACAATATACCATTACTATTATGTTTATTAGGAGTGAAGATACCAGAGACCATTGCTTTATGAGATGGTAAATTTCCTTAAACTTGTGCAAGCAGATAATACAAAAACACATAAAGGTTTCATTTTTTTCAAAGTATAGCAGGAATTGGTATGATTTGTCTGATAGGAAAACAAAAAGGTCTCCCTTCAACCTCTCCCATGGGCTAAGACATTACAACTTTAAATAGAAAGTGTCAATCTGAATGAGCTCACTTGCATTTCTAGTTTACCAGCATGTGCATATATATATGCATTTATCTATGCTCAAAGTGGATATGGACATACCTTTCTATACCCATATTGTAGTTTTAATTCCATCTCCATCTCTGTGCATCTGTATATATTCCTTTAACACATTCCCTGTCAGTCAAACCCACCACTCAATGCCTTGGTCTTCCTTAGACTGCTGCCACTGGAACACAAAGCGATTCCAACAATGCTAACAAAGTATAGCCATTGAACCTGCCTTAATCAATTTTGAGCTTTTACAGAAATGTTTTTAATCATAAATAGTATTCTACTACTTGAGAGCTGATTTGTATTCGTGGGAAGTGTATTATAATCTTTACCAGAAACTAATAATGATTTTAATGAAATTGCACTGACTTCAGAGGTTTCACCATTTATAAAATGCTTAATTCAGCCTTAGTAAAATCATTCATTACTTCTTACAAACATCAGCAGGAGAACTACACACACAATTATTAGATTAAACTGGATTTAAAGGCTGCTTTTATTGTAATTGCAACAGAAAAGAAATAATATTTGAAAAATCTACCGTTACTTAACTATGAAACTATTCAGATCACAGTTGAAACTCTTGGTGCAGATAGAAAGTCTGGGTCTCTGGCCCTACAGACAGCTTTCTCTAGTCATTAGTTCTAAGACCAGATAATTTGTAACACTGGAGTTGCTTTCCTTTAATGTGTTTGCTCCCTTACTTATTAGAGTAAAAAACCTTAGCACCCAAAACCCCATTTCCTAAATTAAATACTTCATTTATTTCAGAAGGAGATGTTCTCAATTACAGTCACCAAAGTTCAGGCAGCAATTAGATGATTAATTCACTTAGAATATAAATCCAAGAATCACCATTGCTTATAAAAGAAACTGACATCAAGTACAGGTCCTCACTCTTCTATCCACCAAAATAATCAATCTGCCAATAAATAAAATTCAACTAGAAATATTCTGGGACCTTTGGAGAAAAACGATTATACATCATATTCAAAAACAAATATTTCAAAGTTTTGGTGCACTGAAATCATATTAAAGTCCCTTAATAGAAAACCCCAGCGGATTAGAAGGGCTGTAATATAAACATGTAGTTTGAATTGAAAAGTATCAGGCCCCAGAAGGTACTTTAAATCAACCATACACTAAGGTCTCTACAAATTGCCCAGGAATTACTACTCCGACCACGAAGTGCATCCAAAATCAAGCCCTCTGGTGAGCTTTGCTCTTCCATATTTTATTTCCAGAATATCAATAAAATTCACTAACAACCTACTATGTGCTGTGATACAAGGAAAGGGCTCAAAAACAAGGAAGACAAAGTCTCCAACTCCCAGTGCTTCTCCAAGGAGTGGGACAGACACATGTATGAAGAAATAAGATGTTCCAAAGTGTGAGTAAAGAATGGAGCATGCTGTGGCACACACAAGAGACCCCAATCTCCAATAGCCAAGGAAGTACTGTGGGAACTGGATGTTTTTCAGAGGAGTAGCAGATTTCCCACTCAGCATTTAGTAAGTGAATCACAGGCAAAATAAGGAAGAAAAAAGCATGCGCTGAGGTAGAAATATGTAAGAACAGCTGGGGCTTTTTTGTGGGGAGGGAGTGGAAAGTAGTTTAGTCTAACAAAAATATGGAAGATATTACATGAGATAAGCGGAGCACACGATGATGAAATCAAGGGACCCTAATGTACTTGGGGGCTTGGCTTTGACCCTACAGGCACTGGGGAATGATAACAAAGGACAGCAGCTGAACAGATGCAGAGAGCCTAATGCACAAAAGCCAGGTAAGATCTCTTATGAGGGTCCTAAAAGAAAGAATTGGGCCCTAAACTAAGTCAGCCAAAGAGAGGATGAAGAGACCTAATCTAAGGTGCATTACAAAGTTACCGACAAGCTCATGACTACTCAGTGCTGCAGAATAAGCAGGAAAGAGAACTAAGGGAGTGCATGGGTTTTCAGGCTTAATTAACTAACTGGAGTATATGATGCCATTACCTGGGAAGGAAAATTTGGAAAATGAAAATCAGGTCAGTTCTTAACAGGTTTAATTAAGATTACTACAATACCTTTAGATAGAAATATCCAATGTGTAATGGAAACATTGCCTGCACCACAGGGAAAAACAAAGATATTCTCAAGTGACATCACACATGAAAAGGGACAAAACAAAGAAAGAGTAGGCAGAGGCATGGTGAGGTCAGTAACTTATTGAAGAACAATGAATACTCGATTCCTGATTTACTTTAAAAATTAAAAATAAAACTGCCATCATTTCAAGTATTGCTTGAATCCCTGTAGGTAACCTCTGACCTGTCAGATTGTATTACTGTCCATGCTCCCAACTCCAGTGCCACTAACCAGCTATTCTTCCACCATCCTCTTCAGCCAGAGCACTCTAGTATATAACATGCCTCAACAGACCTTAAAAGGACCATGCTGAAAGAGTGCAGGGCAAGCACATTTTGAAGTTTATTAAACCTGACTATTTGATATTTATGTAAGCTGCGAGTGCTAAGCATAATTGGACTTAACTATTGGCTTAGGTTTAATGGGTTGTGAATTTAACTTCATTATCATAGTTTTGCTTGTTCTTTGGACTCATTCGAACAAACTAGGGGGAAAAAGTGAAAGCCATTTTCTGCTGTACCAAAATAAAAACTTAAGCTGATCTGAAACTGACTGAAAGAATGTGGAATCTTCTATTTCAAAAAAGAGAAGAGTTTAAGTGACAATCAGTGGAATAGGAAGAAAGAGAAGAATGAATGAATGAATGAATGAATGAATGAATGAATGAATGAATCAGAAATAAAAACCAAAAACTTAGACTCCAATTCCAGGTCTAGTCACTTAGTTACTGTAAGGCTCTGTGCAAGCCTCTGGAAACCTGTTTCCTTAAAAACAGTAATGATGTCAGCCATTAAAGCTAATTGTGAGGATGTAAAGAGAATGTATCTATGTCACCTGGCAGAAAGCCTCTGTGTGTGATGTTAGTCATGTGTGCTGGCTCTCATTATCCCTCATGCATTATTTTCTACTTCAACAGACCTACACTAGTTCAAGGACGTTGAGCTCATCCTCTCCAATGTTGGCAACATAAGCATACTGTTACTTACTGGGGGTTCATCATACTAACTGCTATTACAGTCACCTCCCTGATACAACAGGTTATCAAATAAGAAGTGTAGGAGTCATACGTAGGCAAGTTCCGTCTTGGGGATGTGAGGTACAGAGTGTCCTGAATCATCTTCATGAACCTAAACTAAAAGGATCTTTCTTTGCACCTACATGCCATGGCTCTATAAGTGCAAAAACAATGAATAGATCCACATATGTGCACAAAGATTCTAAGAGGGAATGTCTTTTGGCATGAATTCTTGTGTGGGATATAGTGATAAGGGGAAGAAAGTAAGGAAAACTAAGTGATGGGGAAGTTTCTGGATAGGAGTTCTTACATATATACTAAGGCACAGACAGACAGACACACACACACAAACACACACACACAGGGACCAACCAAAAAAATTAACTACTGAACTGTAATCAGAAAATGCTAATGATAGGAGAGACCTGATAAAGATCACTTCAGTCTATTCCTCTCATTTTACAGAAAAGGGAGCAGAGGTCAAGAGAAGGAGAAAAGGCAATCCACAAAATAGTATCATTAGTGAGACTCAACCTAACAAGTGAAGAGGTGTGAAGCGTATGTTAGGACATATGTTCTTTATGTGTGGCCTCAAGAACCCAGACCAAAAGATGTATGAGAGATGAAATGAGTTTCCAGTTTATTTCCAAGAAGTAAACAAGTAACTGTAGGAGGAGAGAAACCAACTCCAGATGCCATTTACTGCACAAAGCAATATTCTGCTACATGGTACTTAATATTCTGAAATCCTCCTACCCTTCTCCCTTTCCTCCTAAACAATTCCAAACTCTCCTGCCCCAGAAGACCACACCAAATACATTTATTTTATTTTTTAGTTATATTTTATTTTTACTCTCTAGAAAGGTCATTTTTTATGTCTATATAGTAAACTACTCCCTCTTACCTCTTTAGTTGCCACAAGTTAGGTTTCAGGAATTATTCAAAATCCTCACAAAGCACATTGCCTAGATTATGATTGAATTCCAGTTAATAAAACTTCTGTTTCACAGCTAGTCTCCCTCCCAGCTCAGACACAGTTTTCCCTTTGACTTAATTTGGACATCCCTTGCTGTAGGGGAAGGACACTGGCCACAGGAAGCAAAGTCCTTATTTGAATATTTAACTGCAGCAGAAGTCAAATCAGGGCTAGAGTGAAGTAAATCATAAAAACAGTAATAAAACACGTGAGAAATTCTCCCTGCTTACAATGCCCTTTGCAATGGATGATAATAAAACCCTAGTAGAATTCACATTGCCAAAATTTCAAGGAAATCAGCAGAAAGGCTATTTAAGTAATATAAAAAATACTTCAGTATAATAAGATGCAAATATAGGATCTATCATTTTAAGGCAGCACTAACAATTTTGAGATGTTTCCATGCTATGGTGAACTTTATAAGAAACAACTATTATTTTAATGTCACATGCTCCTGTGTCAAGTACCATTCAATTTAAGTTAACAGAGAGAGATCCTACCACACGTGGGCTGCAGCTATCACTGATTACAGGATGCCAGCCTAACACACATCTCATTATAATCGTATGCCTCAGGACAATGCTTTTCCATTATTTAATTCCAAGTATGACTCAGAACTACACATAGAATTTCAGAAAACAGAAGTCTAGGATATGTTCACACAATTACAAAGGGAAGATCTTACTATTACTCTGTTAAACAGGACAATACAAATAGTTGAGTCAAAAACTTTGACTCCCAGTGAAAATTGGTGCTTTGAATGATTCAGCTTAGCCACATTAATCAGGAATACAAAAATGCCTAATGACATATTTGCAAAGTATTTTCCTTATAGAAGAGGAACAAGGTAAATCATTCCCAATAATGAGTAAGGAGAAGCATAAAATATTTCCAAATCCTAGAATGTCACTTCGCAAATCCCCATCATGGTACATTTTAAGGACACTCAGAAAAGCACACATATCTAAAGCAGGTGGCACATTCTCAGAGTCACTCAGAACCAATCAGACTCAGATTCTGTCCCATAACATCTCCTGGCTTGACTCTTCCCCTACTGCACACATCTCAGAATCAGCATTAGCTATCTATATTAATCAAATTCACAGTATTATTGGAAAGGCTGAAGTGGATTTAGTAAATGACTAGTAATCCCCATTAGTGATGGAAAATAGATGATGAAGGTAGAATTTCAAAAATATGCATACAGAATGAAAGAAAAGAAATTCCTCTGATTTTCTTAATTCTGAAGGGCTTTTGGGTATATTTCTTTAGGGATCTTAATGAGTGGAACCATATGTTCTTTATCTCTACAAGTGGGAAAAGATGAATGACCAGGAGAGAAAAATCAGCACAATTCAATCTGACAGAGGTCTTTGACATACTAGGGAGATTGCAACATGATTCACAATAAGAGAACTGTATAAAGAACAGGCTTCTCACTGTTTTCCAAGTGTTATCCCTGAAGTACAAGGACCAAGGTCATCTGTGGGCAAAATCTGAAATAACCAGCAACAGCATCAAAATTTCTGACATCTTCTCTCAACAGTGAATGGGAATTTTACATTCACTTCCTGAATAAATACGCTTATTTAAATATTAAAATAATGCTTATGTTCTGTAAATCTCTGAAAAAGTTGATGTTTCTGGGAAATGAGCCATAGTAATTTTGCATCTTCACATTTGCTTGGTTAAGTCCCAGGACCCAAGTATGTTAACATGGCGGGTCTGCTCTGGATGACCAAAGGTCACTTCAGAAAAGTCAGTTGCACAGAGCAAAAGGGTATGTATGGGCTTCGACATTGGCGTAATTGTTTTTGTTGTTATAGATCAGGCTCTGCTCCCCACACTGTGGTTTTGGTCATTTTATCTTAATGTTTGCATGTGTAACTTCTTCAAAACATCATCCATCTGGTAGGATTACCACACAAACTGGGTTAATACATGACAAGCATATAACATGGTGCCTGAAATATACAGGACGATTATTACATGAAGGCACTCATTACCACATGGTCTCTGATCATCCATTCACAGAAACTGTTGAACATGACTAATTTAGCATCCCTCATAACACAGGGCACAAAAAGAATAAAATCATTTATTATTATTACTATTAAATTTTAGTATTACACTAACACAAACTCCAATATTGAACATCACTTTTTAATTTTCTTTTACTTACTAACAGATTTTTAAAGATTGTGGGTACTGAATTCACCTACAATGAGTTTCTAGTAGAAATGGAAAAGACCTTTCAATGTTTTAAATTTTTCTTTCAATAATTTTATATTTTCCCTATTGTAACCATATTTGTTCCTTCCTTATGTAAATAATATAAAGAGGGGAACTCAGGATATCTCCCACATTGAAAATGCCCACATAAATATTGAATAAGACAAGCTTAGATTTACATTAAGTTCTGATTATTAGCCAAATTGCTAAGGCTCACTATACCTCAAACTCCCATAAAAGGGGGCAAATAATTCCCTACCTACCTGTCAGGCTTGGTATTAAGAAATGGGTAATATGTAGACTGAAGTGGCATATAAAGATAATATGAACTTTTCAGCATTTTGGCATTGTAGCCCAGTTTTTATAAGTGATTATCATTGCTAGTAGCTGGACAGACTGATATGACCTTAGGGCACCCACCTGTTAGGTAGAGATAATGCTTCACAGAACTGCTATGAAAGATGAGAGATATTTCTGTAATGCACTTAACATTTGGCACACTGTAATAAGCATTCAATAAACTGTGGCTATGGTCAATTTTAGCCTTCAGAGAAAAAAAAAAAAACGATTATCAGAAAGTCTAAGATTTGGGGTCCATATAATTTTGCTATTTAGTATCAATTCTAGAATGGAATCCTAGGTTTCCTGATGCTCAGTCCAGCATCCTAGCCACACCCTAATCTCCTACAGGTATCTGAATTTAAGTGGGAAAACAAGGATAGGCGATTCTTCCCTTTATATCATGTGTTAGGTAGAATGAAAACATATTTGATATGTACAGCAAAATGGCACCATTTGTAACTAAGCTATTAAAGTCAAGAAGTGAATATGCTAAACGTCACAGAATGACATTTAAGGTGTTTATTCATAAATATCTAATTTAATAGCCATATGCCAAGGTACTGCTCAGCATACTACTGGGGCTTCATTCACTACTCTAAATCACAGGGACATTATTTCTTTAGTCTAGTTCTACTACATTATTCTATTTGGTTTTTAGAAGAGCTTTAATTTCCTGGCATGTAAAATTTTTCCACATAACCATTTAGTTAGACTATTATATCACAGGAAGTGATTTAGTTTTGATGAAAAGGCAAAAAAAAAAAAAAATAAAAACAAGCTCCAGAAAAATAACTATTAGTCAACAATTAACATTCGGAACATAAATCTTTCTAAGCCTAGGTTACTACATTAAAATTTTCCACATCGAAAACCATGAGGGTTTTATATTTTAAATGTGAAATATTATGAGTTCTTTGATCTAAACTCATATTTTATTCTTTTCTAAATGCTAGGACACTCAAATGCCTGATGAAATGAATACTATGCCCAAAAGATTACATTTCTTATAATTAAAATAGATCTAGTTCATTAATATTTCACAAGTATAAACCTTTTTCATTATGATAATACAATCCCCACAAAGTGACCCCCCAAAAAAAAAGCTGGTTATTCAAAACCAAAAAATTCAAAGTTAAATTAACCAGACTTTGTCCAAGTCATTGGGAATATCATTTTTAATGATCACAAATAGCAGGAGGACTTGCCATGTGTGCATGGCATCTCTGTAAAGATAGAGCTAAAAGATGAAGGCGATAAAGGTGACAAGAAAGAAGGGAGATGAACAAAGCAAGAAATAGAGCAAAACTGGCATTATGCTACCTTTCAAGAAAAATGTTTTCACAATACTATCCACTCCTTCTTTATAAAATATCATATAAGATATAATTTCTTTTATGCAATTCATCCAATAAATAGATTTATATTTCATATTCTATTGTTTTTCCATGTATGTTTTGCCTCATAATTTATTTGTAAGAATGGTGAAAAACATGCACTTATTAAAGGCTAAGATTAAGTGTATGAATTTTGGTCTACAAGTGAAGGACACCTCTGGAGAGGCAACAGAGACAGCGGATACATCATCTGAGAAAGGAGACTGCTCAGTGAAGGTGGTGGTGGCAAATGAAATGACAAGGAAAAAGTCACCATGCTGTTATGACACAGGAATGCACTGGTCAAAAAAGGCAAGAAAGAGGATTAAACCACAGAAATTCAGAGCTGTCAAACCCGGACAACAGGTAGAGCATGGGGGTACTGCTGTCTCTATAAGCACGTGGTAGTATCTGGCAGGGAAGCTCGCCGAGGTGGTAAGAGAATACATACTTCTCGTTGCACATCAAGACTGGTGGGATCGTTAAAGCATATGCTTAACCTTTCCTTAACAGTTCCTTAACCTTCTCCAGAAAAAACAAAGTGCACTTTCTGGCAAGCTGAAGATCACAATAAGAAGGAAGGGGGCTCTCTGTAAACTGTCTCAACCTTACACCAAAGCATGGCTCTACAATCCCTAGGCAGCAAGCTAGGAAATTCATCATTAAACAAAAGGAATATGATATGTGCTGTATTCACAAGAAAATCCTCTCAGTTTTGGGCAGGTTACTGCAGACAAGGCAAACCCAGTCAAGCCTGCCTAGCAAGAAGCGTAGAAGCCTTTAAGAATCAATGGTGTGGCCAGGCGCGGTGGTGCACGCCTGTAATCCCAGCACTTGGGAGGCTGAGGCAGGAGGATCGCGAGTTCAAAGCCAGCCTCAGCAACTTAGCGAGGCCCTAAGCAACTCAGTGAGACTCTGTATCTAATAAAATACAAAATAGGACTGGGGATGTGGCTCAGTGGCCAAGTGCCCCTGAGTTCAATCCTTGGTTCCAAAAAATAAAAATAAAAAAATAAGAATCAGTGGTGTGGCCAATCCTATTTGGCCAAAGCACCCAAAGCAAGGAGTCATGGCTATAGGTCTTCCAAATGATACTGACATGGGGTAATGCAAAAATTACAAAGTTATGTGGTCATCCTGCACTGAGTGAATGTCTACCCCCAAAACTATGGCTGATTCCCACATTAGTCCATATAAGCAATGTGTTTCCATTTAGAAACCAAAGTCTGGTCCATTTGTACTGGAAGTGCATTGGCATTCTTTTCTTAAGGACTTGCCTTCACTGGGTTGGTGCCCAAGGTACTACTGGAGGAGACACAAAGCCCCATACATTCAAGTCAACTCAGTAGCATCAATCGTCAATCTTCTATCAAATATGTACTTACTGTCTTTGCGATTACTTTATTTGAATCAAATGCTGCACCTTTAAGGCTGATTGTGTCTTCACGTGCACCAAAGTCTTTAACGCTGTAACAAGTTATTTATTAAATTTTAAGATTTAGCATCTGCAGATTTATTACCTCCTAGTTTGGTCTTAAATATCTATGTAAGTTTCTATGGCCATTACACAGTGTCATTTTTTTAGGTGTGGTTGATGTAAGGTTAAGCACTCTACAGTTGGCAGTAGTGCTTAAAAAATAGTATTTAGTAAGACTCTAAATATTTTGTTTCTGTACAATGTCTATGCTGTTTCAGGATTCGTTATAGAAGTCAATTTTAGATGTATGTGTTTTCCCTCTCACTGCAGGTGTCTGAAACTTCACACTAGTGTTTACACAGTCTATAAAAATAACTGCTGAAAATTACTTTAAAAAGACTCAAATACCAATAAAAGTGTGCTCTGGTCCAAAATTACAAAATGCAAAAGTCTAAAGAGAGCCTTAAGTAAACGTGAGGGAAAAAAATTGCTTAAATTTTTTAAAATTACACAAATTAACATGCAGTGAATACTATGAATAATGTTTACAAAATATGCTTGTGATTACTATGGTGATATTAATCTTTGATTAGCAATTTTCATATTATAAGCCTATATGTTGTTACCTACAGTCTTAAGCTAGTACTAGCTAGAATGAAATTAAATCTACCTTTAGACAATTCTACAACATGTTGCCATGTGCATCCAAAAAGGAATTTAAGGAGTTCATAGCATTCTCTGTATCAGTATTGCATGAAAACCACTAACAATAAACTAAAATAAATACCACATCAGGTTACAATTTAGTTTTACGGCAGTGGATCTCTATGATTTGGCAGGGCAAAATAGACAAGTTGTTATTTAACAATAAAAGCAAACTGAAGAATCCATGAATCCACTGATTAAAGCAAAGCAATTTTTAAACTATACACCAGAATGTTTGTGTTTCACAGCTACAAATCTTTAGTATATTAAAAAGGATCTGGAAAGATGTAACACAAACTGTCATCAGGGGTTACCTCTGCAGAATGAGGTGAGAAAGAGCACCTTTTGTTGTTTCTAGGACACTATCAGCATGATCTAACAATTGTCTCCTGTGATTACTTCAAATTACAACAAACGATTTTAAACCACGACGTGTTCCATGTTCAGCCACAGCATTGCAATGAACTACTACAGTGTATTTGAAACTAAAGGATATTAAAATTCCCACAATGGAATGGCTATTAATATCACATCACTAGCTAATACTTTCATATGTTTGTGTTCAACCTTCTACTAGTCAAGAATATGACCCTGGAGTTTATTCAATTAATTAAAGACTTATATTTTACTTTTTAGTTATATCTTGGGGAGGTTAACTTTTTAGTAGTCCTATTTTTTAAAAAATTGGTTCTAGAATAGATGAAGTAAAAACTATGCACATATGAAGACAAAACAACACTGCCAAAGACATTGGTCTTAAAGGCTATACCGCATTCTTCTGTCTAAATGGCCTCTTCCATTGCTAGAAAAAGAGGTCAGGGAGGGCATCAAGTATCCCTGATACTGAAGCTGAGGAGATAACATTACATTACTTCACCTTCCCGCTGGAGAACAGAGCACTTTAGCCATACCTAGAATCAGGTGAGAAACCATTCCTTTACTGGCATTGCTTTTTAACTAAAAATGATTTCAAGTGGGAATAAAGGGCATAGTAAAATATCACAGTGTCACAGAACCTCTGACATCATCAAACCAGGTTTTCTACCTACATTTTAATTCCGTGCCTCCTCAGCATGCCCAGAAAATGATCACTCACCTCTAGCTCCTAGAATTGCCCTAGTAATTTTAAAGAAGCTGAGATCATTCCAGAGTTCTGACTGGGACCAATCCAAAAATCTGCCACTCTCTGATCCCCATTCGGCTGTCTGAATGAGCACAAAATGAGTCTAATCCCTCTTCTACATGACAGTCCACAGAGGCAACCACCAGTTTCATAACTGGCTTAGTTATTTTTCTTACACCCTGAGGGACCAAAAGAATTACATTTCCACATTCTCAGCCCAACTGTCTTTTCTGCAAGAACTTTCTTAAGTGAATAAATAGTATTTTCTTCGAAACAGTTTCTATTCAAGGAATATAGTTATTCTTGTATTTTTTCCACCTTCCAAAATATTATAAAATAGAAGCCCTTCACAGTTGGCAAATCTGGAAGGAAGCATGAGTTTCTCTTTTCTTCCGCTATTTGACTCAATTATTTTCAATACTCTGTCCTTCAAATATGAATAAGACATGATTAACCCATTATTGCAAATGTGATTTAAGTTGTTAACAGAAGCAGCAATGATATCACACTAAGCAACTCAGGAATTTTGTACTGACCTTCCTCACAGCATCTACTATTAATCTGTGTGGCCTCTCATCAGAACTAGTACAAGTAGGGAGGTCTCCTACTTGGAGGGGAAAAAAAAAAAATCTACATGGTCCTAAGATGATCAAACCTCTCAATTGTTGTCTCATGTGCAACAAACACAAACTGGTTGTCACTTTTGACCTTAGCTAGAAATGTGAACATTAAGTGACTCAAATTTTGGGCCGCCTCTATGAAATGACTGAAATTACTATGAGTATTGATTGTGGATTACAAACAAATTTTGGTAAATGGAGTCAAATTTTTGAATCCAACAAGAATGAAGGCTGACTGCAAGATAGAAGAAAACCACTTACAAACTTTTAGGAGTCAATTTTATTTCCCTTGTGTGTATATCCCTACAATGTAAAGTTCTACAATTTTCTTAGTCTCTTGCAAAGACAACTGCTACAGGAGTTTACACAAGAGAAAAGCCAATATGCACAGGATCTGGAAAGTTAGAATCATGGACATTCAGGATTTCCCTGAATGCACCACTTAACACAGACAAGTTCTTCCTGTAACTACTTGTGGCTGAAGTCTCAAAGTTGCACAACACTCAGCCCTGAGTAGTCCTCCTATTTTCACCAAAACCCCACACAGGGCAGAAAACTACCCCAAGGGAAAGGGTGTTTTATTTTCTCATGTTCTGAACCAGACCAGATCAAGCCATTTTTGAGGAAAAGAGTGTCCATTTTTGAGACTTTTCTGCTCCTTCGTTTGTTTAGCCTGATCATTCTTTCTCCATTTGGGAGAAGAAAAAGATTTTTTTTTTTTTTTTTTAATAGCTGCCTCTTTTGCTGCCAACCTGCTTTGATATGTTCTGGGGCTTTACCAAGAATCACATTTTAGACCACTCTAACTCAGCTTAACCACTGAAGCTGAGCACAGCTGAAGAAAGCACTCAATTAGCAACTCCAACTTCAAAAGCTGTATTATTCTCTCCTCAATACACATGTGTAACTCACATTAGCATTAATGGGAGCTGTGGGAGCCCATGGCTCAGAGAATATACCTCCAAGTCTGTTTGCTTGATGAGCATGCAATTAAACCTTATGGCCCAAATTTTTCAAGGAGGGCTTAGTAAGTACACCAAGTACTCATGCAAAGTCAAGTGTGTTCATTTTGGGGAAAAGTAAGCTATCATTCTGTTAAAGATGAAGTGAAAGCTGTACAAAACAGGTCTATTTTAATTTCATTTACCCTCTTAGACAATGTCTTTTCATGAGGTTTTGAGAAAAATCACTCCTCTGTTTTAAAAGTTGACTTTATGTTTTGATAAGCATCAGTCTACACCGCTTAAAAGACTAGCCACGGGGGGGGGGGGGGGGGGGTATGTCTCTAAGAAGACTAATACAATTCTAAGTCTCCTACAAATAAAATTCAGCTGACATCCATATACTCAATGGCTTTTCCTGTTTATTACTATTATTTATTTCATAGCTTTATTCTAATTTCAATTTAGGAAAAAAACTGATTTGGCATTTAAAAATAGATTTGAGATGGGTGTGGTGGCACACATCTGTAATACCAGCAACTCAGGAAGCTGAGATAGGAAGATTGAAAGTTCATGGACAGTCTTAGTGTACTTAATAAGGCCCTAAGCAACTTAGTAAGACCCTGCCTCAAAATAAAAAATAAAAAGAGAATGTAGCACATTGTTAAATCCCCAATAACAAAAAGAGTAATAAAAAGTTTTAAAAGGATTTGAGAAAAAGTGTTTGCCTCAGTAATAGTTGTATGACAATCAGCAACTATTAATGTTCACTGCTTTCCCTTATCCTCAAGAGACATGGCTACCAGCATAATCAATACATACGCATTAGTCTGTGCTACCTCTATTTTTAATCATAACTCCATGGAGAAAATAATCTTGACTGATTTAGCTGATCATTTAAAATAGCTCATTTTCTGTGGTTCACAAACTTTCCCCAAACCCTAAGAAGTTATGAATGATATCATTTGTTTTATAAAGAAGAGTTAATCAAGAAACTTCCAAGGTTTACAAGAGAATTATTGACACATTATAATCCTTCCCATCAGATATCAAATCCTGACTTTTTCATTACATGAGAAATAAAGGTTATCACAGATACTGGATCCTAAGTACAAATCAATCAAAACGCAATGAAGTTGTCAGAAAGACAACAGTGCCTGCACCAAGCTGTGGCAGCGCTGTCAGAAGATTTTTCAAATTGTAACATGGCAGATGAGCTAGGAGAAAATTCTACTTTAAAAATTTCACCTACTACATGATCTTCAAAACATCATTTTACACTTAATATTTCATACCTTGTCTTACAAGTTTGATAGGTACTATGCCTCATGGAATTCTAAAGCCAATGTGGTAAAGAATGGAACACCTCAAAATCCAACACAGTGGTCCCTTGCTTCAAATTCTATGGCAATGTGAACAAAGAATAATAACCATGGATGAGATAAACTGTGCCTGTGGTTAACAGAATTATTGATAAATGTGAGAAGAAATGCACTATTTCTTATCAAAAAAGATTGTGAATATTTTTCTATCATGTCCACGATTATATTAATAAAGTTGAAAGCTGCTCAAATAGGTACCCTATTTTCACAGCATACTTCATACGAAAACCACATTTCAAGTAATAGGCAGAGGACTGATACTATTGCAGAGGGTCTATGCAGGGTTATTCTTAAGTGGTTGGCCTCTGAATTACTCTGGCTAAAACTGTTAACAATTTAACTGTGCTAATAATCTTGCTGGAGCAATTATGCCTTGTGTTGCTGAGACAAGCTTCACCAGCTAATGTGAAATTCATCCAGAGCTTCAGATGGCACAGTGACTGCCTTATTTGGAAGTTTAGCTGGAAATGGTCTCACTGGGGATTATCAGTATATGCAATAGCACTTAGTCAAATGTTCACATGATGCAGCCATACTCTACATTCCATAATTTGTGTCCAAAATATTTGTTTACAAATCCTCTTCTTTTTGCCTGGTCCCTCTTTAGATAATTTTTTTCAATCTGATATAAACCAAAATATACTACAAATTCATGAATTTTATGAGGATCATGGAAAGGAGTAAACTGATGACTATTAACCTATTTTTTCCATTGTCCTAGATGTGAACACCTACAAAAACTTAAAGTACATAATGTATAATAATAGCAATAAAATTATTTTGTAATTATAATAATATTAATACATATTAGCTCTAGATTATGATTTGCAACCTATTTTAATGCACCTTTGTCAATTTCATTCAATAAAAGTTGAAAATGTGGGATTTAATGGATTAATAGCAATTACCTAAAGAAGGCTGAAATGGTACAAAGGAGGGAAAGAGGAAGAAGAAATGAAAATGTCTACCCAGTACTTGTACATAGGGCTAATGTGTGGAGCAACCATGGTATGATTCAGGAATGGGCTGAGATTTTCATACTTCACAGAAGAAAGAAACCACCATATTATCTTGGAGAATGTCTAATGACTATGCATCAAGATATGCAAAACCTGATACATAGAAGTCACTTATTTCTGATTCTTAGCCTATAATCAACCTCATACACATCATTTAAAATTTTAAGTTCATTGACATGTATGATGCATACAAATAGTTGAGGGCATGCTCAGTACCAACCCATTTAAGTGCTAAAGATAGAAGCAGGACTAAGTCTCATACCCTCTTCCCTCGTGGAATAAAAGGAGCTGATTTCATTTCTACTTAAAAGAACCAACAAAACTTTGTTAATCTTATCCTTTTAATTCCACATATCTAAATGGCTGGTATTAAAACAACAGAGTCTTTGAATCACTGAAATAGAACTGAGTGAATAGACTTTCATAAAAATAGATATTTCTGTATGAGCATCTGTATGCATACACAAAAGGGTGAATTTAATTTATCTTCAGGCTCTTTTTACCTAAGTTTTCATTTTAAAAGGCACATCTGATAGGGGAATTTCAGCAAAGAGCATATTCAACAGGAAATAACTAACTAGAAAACTAAGGATGTACCTTCTTTGAGTCTTGCTGGGGTTTCTTTAAATACTTACTTTGAAACTACTAGGTTATCCCACTTAAAGCCCTTGATTTTAAATTGCCATTTCTTTTTACACCCAATTAAATTGTCAGTTTAATGAAGAATTGTCCAACTGAGTCGAACTGCAAGAATCTTCTCACTGCTGCTTTCTGCAGTCTTAATTTGCAGATGCTTTTGCCTAAAACAAGAATTTAAAGTCACCTCCTCAACAAGAAGACCTGTGAAGCTTGCACCCCACTGCTGACACACAAAGAAAACTTGTTCCACACACCAACCCTCTCTGGGGCATACCAAAAGAAATACTCTCCTAGAATAATAAGATATTTGGGCTCTGAAAAAGAGATTATCATGCCCCTAATTCCTTGATAAAGATTAAATAAAATGTCAAACATGAAGAGCTTGGTGTCTTTCAATTATCTAAGTAAGTCCAGCTAACCAATAATATTCTAGAAGAACACACAAAACTGACCCTGGGGTGTTTGTTTTGTGAAATATATTGTGTAAAAAGCTTTAACTAATGAAATATATTGTGTTAAAAGCTTTAACTGATTTCTCAAGGAATGAGAAATTTCCTTGAAAATTTTTCTTATAAAATAGGACTATTTCCTTATTGGATTATCAAACTGATGCTCTGTGAGGAATTTCAGCAATCTTCATCAATCAGAGGTTTGAAAGACCAACACTAACATTACACATCCTCACAAGTTTAAAATGAACAACATTGACTTTTAAATTACTGCGTTTGTCTCACACTTTTTTTTTTTGTTCTAGGGATGGAACCCAGGGGCACTCCACCACTGAACCCCATCCCCAGCCCTATTTTGTATTTTATTTAGACACAGTGTCTCACTGAGTTGCTTAGGGCCTCGCTAAGTTGCTGTCGTAATCCTCCTGCCTCACCCTCCCAAGGGCTGGGCAAGCGCCACTGCAACCAGTTTATCTCACACTTTTGAAGAATTTACTTGACATGTTGTATATATGGTATACAACATGATGTTTATATTATGGAATGACTAAATCTGGCTAGCATATTCATTACCTCAATTATTTTGTGGCAAGAACACTTTATATTCACCATCTTAGTAGTTTTCAAGAATACAAGATTAGCTATAATCACCATATTGCACAATGGATCTCTTGAACTTACTTTTCCTATCTAATAGAATTTTTGTATCCTTTGACCAATATCCCCCCAATCACATTCCACCTCCAGTCTCTGGTATTCTGCTCTCTACTTCTATGAGATCAACTTTCAAAGAGTCCATGTGACTGAGCTCATGCATTATTTGTCTTTCTGTGCCTAGCTTAGTCCACCTAACATAAAAATAAAAAGATAATTATGTCATAACAATCAAATGCATTTTTATAGCCCCCTTTATTCAGCCTTTGGGTGAATACTCTAAGTGCACATTTTGTAATGCATCTTTTCATAACCACTTCTTATATCCTACTCCAATCCACCCTTTGTTCACCCAGCTCCCTTCCTGCCCTCACAGGGGAGAAACTCGAGGATGATGATAAAGTGTCCCTTACACAACCAGCTCCATGGATCCTCTTGCTGCAGTTATTTTTCACACATCCCCAATGTTCTACTAGGGAATCAAAAACAGTGATCCCTATCTCTTCTGTCACATTATGCTCAATTGTGCCCTCTGCAACATGACATCAAACAATAATCCAAACTGGAGAACAAAAAAAAGTATCTGGCATCAGAAAATCTGATAATCATCTTATTACGTGAAGAGTTTGATAAAGCCACCCCAGAATTTGTGGCTTCTTCACAATGCACCTGGACCCCTCCTTTAGCAAAGTATTTAACAGTCAAATCTTTTAGGTTCAGGATTTCTAAATTTCACACTAAGACAAGCTACAAACTAAAACTCACACCTCCCCAAATTCTGTCTCATGCATGGTAATTCTTGATTTTTCCAGGAATGTTTTGATTTTTGCTTCTCCGATAACTTTAAAAACCTGAACAAACATTTAGCTTCTGTAATATTCGTTCACTAGGTTAAAAGATCTAAAGATGTTTAAATAATCATTTTACAGGTGGAGCCCATAAGGAAGCAGTTCTAACCACTTCTGTTGCCCTCCTTGTTCTTTCTCCTTTGATATACGAGACAACAGGCCCAAGAGGATAAGCTCAGAAATTCATTTGGTAAATCCCAGTAAATAATTTCACCCAACTATAGAACAACATTATATGAAAATAAAAATTATAAACCCATAGTATCCTGCTGAAAAGGTTTTCTTACATCCATGAGGGTGATTACAGTGATGGAATTAGGTGAGAAAACTCAGCCTTCTAGAATGGAGAAATTGAAAAAATTGTGCAGTCAAGTACAGTTAATGGGGGACCCTTATGTAATGTGCACAGCCATCCTGCTATGAGAGACAGCTGTCCATGTTTACTGCCTGTGTAAATTTATATGTGAAAGAGGAAGAAAACAAGGCAAAGATATTCTCCATAAATTTAGAGACTAACATCATTGAGCAAAATCCTTTTAAGTCTCCTAATTCATGGAGGTGAGCCCAAACAGATAGTTGCCCCTCTATGAGAGATTCACATCCATGCACTGATGGGGTCAACTGATTTTTCTTCCCCAACTGTGCAAAATACAATGCAGATCTTCTGTCCTTTGGTCCTACCAGAGTGGCAGAACCAGATTTCATACAGTCTAAATCTTATGAAACTTGGAAAGCCTACTTTATGAAAATAAATGCAACAATTTTACTTTTGTAAATTTTATAAAGACATTTTCTAAGCCTCTCCAAGGCCTCTGAAAAGCACCATGCTAGGGAAGGCCCTAACTCTAAGGCCTCCTCAGATGCAGAGTAAATCTGTCTCTACTTCAACCCCACACCAGATAACTTCCCCTCCACCATTCCCATACATATTTTCTGGCACCAAAGCATGAGGCTGACTTGGTAGGGGTCTTTGATCAAGGACTTGTATCACTAGAAAACACAAGAAGAATGGTCACTGAGACTAACCAATGCTTACCCAGGCTGGTTTAAGACACGCCACATCAGCACTTTCATCATTATGCTGCAAAGTAATGCAAAAAAGTTTTTTGGATGTTTTAAAGTTATCACAACCATATTTTTACCATGTTGACAGGGAACTGAGAAAAGAATGGCCCAAATCCCAGTCCTGCTGGGCAAAATCCCAGTCTTACTGGGCAGCATTTAATGTCATCCTTGGGTTTTTGTTTTAAGTTTATGGCAAATCATTAAGAATAATAACATAAGTCAGAGCCAACACTTCCTCCCAGGTGATGATTTCTCTGTCTGTAAGCTGAAAGAATTTCATTCGCTATTGAGCCAGTGAGTGTTAACTTTATTAATGCATCTTTGCAACAAAGATTAATGGAACCCACAGTAAGTCAGCTGTAGCACTTATGTCAGTTTACAACAGGCTCGGCAGTACCAGGAAACTCAGATCTATCATCATAAGGCATAATGACATGCATAAAAACCTGAGTGTATAAGAGGCTCCTTAGGGTACAGGGCTGTAACCCAAGTGGGCAAACCTTAAAAAGTAGCACATTAAAGAACGTTCCTATTCTGGAATATATGCTAATAGGTTCCCCGTAAGGGTTAGAACACCTAAAATCATATTTTTCAATAAATAACTATTTTATTATGAAAATCAATTTTGCTTAATGAAGTCTTCTGAGGGAGAAGATGCTTTAAGATATTTTACTAGTACACTTTTAAACCATTTCATATTTAGTTATGCTTTGTCATCTCCAACTAGAGCAAAAAGGAGTCATAAAAAATAGTTAAATACAGTAATAAAAACTCCTTTTACTATTAGTTGGAAAAGAAACAAATGGGAATATTACTTTAAAGGTAATTACTTAAGTTTTTTTTATTGCATCGTATTTTCTCAAAACCCGAACAAAGTGATTCCAAATCTTCCAACAAATAAAATATAATTTTCTCCCAGAACATTTTTACTCATCAAGAAAAAAAAGAGAGTTTAATTTTTCTGTCAGTTGGGGCTTCATACGTCAAACATATCTTCCATTTCAAAAGACCTCCCTGTGGAGCTGAAGGAACACTCGGGGCAGACATCAGTGCTAACTGCAAGTACTAGCTTGAAAGGTGTAAGCTGAATTACTGTGAAAGTTCTGTTCTAAAAATACACTTCATTATCCCCAAGCACAACTGATGTGTGTAACACCCTTGTTATTTTAACCAAAATTGTAGTTTCTCCTCAAACCAAGAATGCAGCTTCCTTGAAGGTAGGTAGGGATACTATCCTTTGTGTCTTCTTTTATTTCCAATTATTTAACTCTTTTATTTAACTTCTTTCATTATTTTATTAACTTTCATTTTATTATTTTATTATTAACTTTTACTATTTTATTATTAACTTCTTTTATTAACTTCTTTTATTTCCAATTATTTAAATCTGCCATACAGAGTCAATCATAAGGACCAATTCATGAATTAATACAAATTTCATCTCTTATAATACATGGGTAGTAGAACTCCTTACTCGCTCCAATTGAAAGATAAGAAAGTGAAGCTCAGAGAGGTTAAGAAATGTGCACATGTCCACACATTCAGTCACTTCTTGCACCAAGATTGGCAACATCAATAATCTCAGGGGGGAAAAAATTGTCCTTTCTTTCAGCTCTTTAAATGTTGAAATGATGTCTGACATTTTCCTGCTCTTCTTAAATATATAACTAATGATGCTACATTTCCACAGTCATTTTAAAAAAATTATCTATTTTGTGACCTAGGACAGTTCAGAACTAATAGAAGAGAAATTACATTTTAAGTAAGACTCAAGACTGAGCTAGGTAATCCAAGCAATTGACTATCTGGTTCAAAGGAATATGAAGCTGGGTGTGGTGGAGCATGCCTGTAATACCAGCAGCTCAGAGGTTGACACTAGAGGATTGGAAATTCAAAGCCAGCCTCAGCAAATTAGCAAGGCCCTAAGCAACTCAGCGAGACCCTGTTTCAAAATAAAAAAGAGGACTGGGGATGTAGCTCAATGGTTAAGCACCCGGAGTTCAATCCCCAGTACCAAAAAAAAAAGAACAGAAATGTGTGTTGGCACAACATTTAGCACAAGCAGAAAAGGAGGAAAAAGAATTCTTACTATTGTATTTTAAAGAACATTGTGCCAATAAATGGTCTTCAGTCCTTCAAAGTAACTTAGTCTAACATCCCCTATTGAAAGCTGACCTTTCAATCTGATGGACAAAGCACTATTTTAAAAAATGAGACACAGAAAACATTCAAGGGTTCTTGACCTTTGCCTCCATCATGACCGTCATGTATTGAGATAATAAACATTTACTAAATTACCATGTGCCCAGCACTCTTCTAGATGTAGGGGATTGAGCAGCAGAGGAGAGCCAAACCATAGAGCAGCACTTCAAAGGCATGAAGAGGAAAGAAGGAAGGACATCAACACTTTTCACATTGGAGTCACTGCACCACATGCTTCACCTACATGTCCTTAACTTCTCTAAATGATCCTGAAGGATCTAAGAACTTGACATTTGACCTTGACTACAATGGGTAAAACCATGCAGGTAGGAATGTTCATATGAGCTCAGGTCCGTCCAGCTACAAAGAGCACTCTCAGTGGCTTCCTTGCTTTCATCTCCTGTTGTTCTGCCTTGATCTTCTGGGTCTAACTCACCCTCTCCAGTGTATGTGGGCACTGAAAGCAGGAATTCTTTTTCTATCATATGTAAGCCAAGACTGATTAATGCCAGTCTCTTACTGCATTGTGACTCCATAACCATACCATATGCCCTGCCCCTTCCTCCCTCCCTCCTGTGTGTGTGTGTGTGTGTGTGTGTGTGTGTGCGCGCATTCACACACACACATAAATGCACATTCACTATTTCTAGGCCATAGAAAATGTAATGGAGCATATACACAAAAGAAGTATATATCGAATAAAAGCCTCAAGAAGTAAGAGCTGAATTTCACATAGTGGCAAAGTGCTATGAAGCACATTAAGCAGGTGAAAGGCAAAACCAAATACAATTCACAACATGTATAAAACCCACACACACACCAATGTATTTCCTATTTTTAGTTTAATTATAAAATGCATGAAGACTGAAATTAATTACTAACTTTATTAAAAACCATCAAGTTGTTTTGAATTTATGGTCTTGTACTCTATTTAATTTTCAAGTTGTCTGGTAAATGATAGACCTATGGTTACCCATGCAATAAAATAAACAAAGGAGAACTGTATATGCCAATACTTAGAAGGATAGGAAATATCTGAAAACTGTTAATATTGATTTGCTGGTCTCACATGATACACGACTTCATTCAATAGTTCTTTTTTTCCCATTATTTTTATTGATGTCAATTGTTCTTTTTTACATCATCCTTTTTTAAATGTAGGATCCCTCCTGGGCATGATATAAGATAAATTTTAAAACCTAAAACCTGAACATCATCAGGCATGTGCTAACACTTCTGATCAAAATCTGTTAATTAAATCCACTAGGCTAAGGGGTTAAAATAAATAATTCCTACAAGGGTAAAGTTCAAGGATAGAAAAAAGAAGGGCATGGTGAGTTTTGAGATGGAAGTTAAATTGCAAGCTGATTTGAAAGATCACAGGTAAGATGGTCTCAAACTTTTCTAGTAATCTTTAATAAAAGATACTAAGAATACTAGGATGCATGTCATCAATGCTGTGTTTAATGTGGCATTAATTCACAAGTCATTGTTTTTTTAATAGGATAGAATAAGTTACTTACTCTTCTAAGGAGATATGTAATTAGGACTTTGATAATTAAACCTTAGATGAGGCACTTGGTATATCTGTGTCCTAAATCCCAATAAATTATGCATGCATAACTTTTAAAACTGCATCTTAATTAGTAGCTTAAAATAAAACTAATTTTGAAAGCCAAGATATTGAAGTTTTAAACATTAGCCAACTTTTATCAGTGAAAACCAACTAAATATCCAGTTTTAAAGTATAAACATCAATTACGTAAAGTATCTGTGAATTGTTTGATATATTACTTTAAGTATTTTTTAGTAAAGTTTTTTGCAAACTTAAACTCACAGAGTTGTTCTGTATTAACTTGTGACATGATTTCTCACTTGCATTGTTTAATCTCCTTAGCCACTGAGCTATTCAGAAATTAATGCTCTTCCTCTATTGGTCTTCTCTTCTACTCCAATTTGAATACCATATACCCACCTGTGATTGTTAATTTTATGTTAACTTGAGTGGGCCACAAAGTATCCAGATATCTGTTAAAACATCATTATCATCAACATCATCATACATCATCATATCTATTATTATTACTACAAGGGACTGAACCCAGGGGCACTTAACTACTGAATCACATCCCCTGTCCTTTCACTTTTTTTTTTTTTTTTATTTTCAGACAGGGTCGCTAAGTTGCGTAGGGCCTTGCTAAATTGCTGAGGCTAGCTCTGAACTTGTTATTCTCCTGCATCAGCCTCTGGAGCCACTGGGATGACAGGCATGCGCCACTGCTCCCAGCCAAATGAAATTAACATTTAATTCAACACACTGAGAAAAGCAGACTGTCCTTTCTGATATGGAGGCTCTAGACTGAAATGGCTAACCATTCCTTAGTAAGGGAGAATTCCTCCTGCCTGACTGCGTCCAAACTGGGAGATTAGCTTTTTCCTACCTTCACAGTTTGAAACATCTGCTCTTCCGGGGTTCAAGCCTACTGGCCTTTGGATTAGAACTACAGCAGCAGCTCTCTTGGGTCTCCAGACTGCTGACTTGCCCAGCAAATCTTGGGACTTGTCAGCTTCATGGATCATGTGAGCCAATTCCTTATAACAAATGCCTTTCTATAGATATATACAACCTATTGGTTCTCTTCTGAAAAACTCCTGACCGGTGTACCACCCACATCCATTGCTATCGTCTAGTCACTTTTTACCCATGAGACTTTGCTCAGGAAGCTTCTCCAATACCCTCACACCAGTTCTGATAGCATCCTAGCTATTCCGTCCTCCACTCAGAGTTCTCTATGTCATGATGTACCATCTGAGTACTTTCCACACTCTGCACATGCATGGCAATTTAGCGCTAATTTACTTCACATCATGCTCATCTGTGGACTTGTGCATTGGAAGAACATATCTTTTATATTGGAAGTAAGTATCTAAAGGATTGAAATGTTGCTGTAAATAATACAGCAGGGAAGATTTCTAATGGGATAAAGTCCAAAGAAGATATTAGCTATCTGATCAAGAACAAACCATTTCAGACCCTCAGGATCATTCTTAACATCAACATCTTCACTGATGAGGACAGGTAAACACTAAATTCCTTTCTAGCTCAACAATTTCATAGTACCAGTAAGTCAATCAGCAGTAAACACTCACATGACTGTATTTGCTTCAAACTCATAATATTTTAAAGAGGTTCTTACTGAAATGCACTGATTTATATGAACTGCCGCTCTCTCTGACCCCTTTTAAGACAGCATCTCAGTGTGGAAAAAGAAGTGATAATGGTTGCAAGAAAGGGGCGTGCACCATCACACAGCTGTGCTTAGAGGACAGATGACAAGGACACATGAAGAGCCTCTGCTCACACATTCACTTTCCCTCAAATACTATCAGTTTCGATGTCTCCCATTACTAGGGTCTCCCAGGGACTATCTACCAGGACTCCTACCTTTACGCTACTGACAGGTAAAGAGAAGGTACGGTTAAGTTGTGCAGATTCCACTGGCAAAAGTTAGAAGTTTCTATTATGTCCAGTGTCTTTGCCCACTGCCACCTCTTTCCAGCTCAGAGAACAGTACACCAGAAAGGCTTTATCACGTTGGTATCAATTTATTCCAAGTACTCAACTATTTTATAAGTCTTCTCAAGTAATCTTCACTCAGTACCGTGATTGTCAGCAAGTTTGTTCTGTGTTGGCCACCCTTCCTTTTGTTTCAGTCTTTCATAAAAATCCTTTTGTGTGACAGTCAAGCAGCTGTGCTTTGTTCTTTAATGTTCCTAGCCTGGATCCCCAGCCGAGACCACTTTATAACATAAACGGCAAAGTACCATTTTCACAGCAGGGACAACTGTGTTCATCTTCAAAAAGAGGCATTAATAAAATGAGACTGTAATGAACATGCTAATTCTGATCACAGGGTACTGCACAATGGCAGAGATAGCTGACTGCCATCTCCCTGAAAGATTGTAAAAGTTGTGTGTGTGTGTGTATGTGTGTGTTTTAACAACTGCTATAATAGCTTACATTTTTTTTGAAACAGACATATTATGCAAACATTTCTATTTCCCCATGCAATGCCTTCTCAGTTTCATCCAACTGCTCTGTGTGTTTTACTATCTCAGTAACAGTCACCTTCGGGGAGCAATTTTTTTTTTTTTTTCCATTTTGCAAGAACTGACTTCCTGAAATATGCATATCACTGAATCACAGAAAGTTATAAGTGATCTGATGGATCTGATCACCAATGTAAGCCTTCTGTGTGCAAATGAGGTTATAAAAGAGAAAATAATAAAACAGGGAAGTTAACAGATTTGGGGGGTAGGGGGGATAACAGCCCTCTTGCACCAGAGCCCAAGAGTTGGAACTCAAATTACCTGAGACCTTGATTTAGGTATTGTTATACATTCATGAACGTTGCATTTACATGTAGAGTACACATACACACACAAACACACACACACACACACAACTTCTTCAAATAGATTTGCTAAACTAGGTAAATAAAATGTCTCACATTGGGTCAGTTAATTTTAGGCAATAACTATAGTTTGTATGTGTTCGATGAACAAGCTAGTTTCCATGATAAGGGCTGCAATGTCACACCTCACACCCTCTTTCATTTTGGCAATGATGGTGGTGATTTGGGGCCAATTCTATTAGAGAATGGGCACATCTCTGAAAATAATCCATGAAGCTAAAAAATGGGACACTAGTCTGAATGATGACATATTCCCTAGACTCTTATCACTAACTGGGTGACATTTACTCAGTTTCCCTGAACGGGGGCAGTGAGTCAGACTAGAAATATTAAAGGTATGAGAAGTTTAAGAAATAAAGACAAGACATGGAAATAAGTAAAAAGCGGGGACACAGTGGGATGATCCAGCTCTGATGGAGACTGGATCCAATGACAAAATGGAGCCTGCGTGCTCTATTTAAGTGGGAACACCAATGGAATTCACTGTGAAGAACTTTCGGAGGATAGCCGTAGAAGGTAACAAAAATAGCTTGGTTGGCGCTTAGCAGCTTATGCCCACCTCCTCTACTTCAGGGCTGCTGTGTTTGAACCTAGGTCTGTCTGAGCCACTGAGCAGGGTGTCAGCATAAACTGAGTGGTCTTCAGTTGGTGGGATTTCACAGAGAGTTCTCAGAAGAGCAACGCCCCTGTCTTGAGATCACTCAAAAAAACCCATAATTCATTCAGAGCTCCCAACAGATTCCTCCCCTAAAGAAACAACAAACCAAACTAAGTTCAAGAAACACAACATTTAGTTATATGTTTAAAGACAAAGTTAATTCAGTTTTTCAAGAACTTAGAGGAAGGGAATTATGTGAATAAGAAAAAAGGATTCTTGATGCTGTTCCTCTAGCCCCCAGACAGGCAGGTGCTTCTGGGTTTTTAGCAGGAAGAAAATTTTACAGATGGTGATATCTTATTTCCCCTGCCGAGTGGCTGATAACAGATCAGAGAGAACATTTTCATCCCCAGTTATCATTACAAAAATTTGTATCACACATTTTCCTGCTGAAGTCTTCGGTTGAGAAAACACTGTGACCAATAAACTAAGGATCTAGATAGAACCAATTTCATTTGGCTGATAATCCCTCCTACTAAAACACCCACTCTGGTCCTTTGCTTGCCCCTCCATAAACGTCTGTCTAGTCCACTATACTGAGCAATGTGCCACAATTAGGGAAGGCTTAACTCTTAAAAACCTTTCAGTGAGCCCTGTGCTGCTTAGTTTGGATGGAGTACACGTGCATAACAAATACGTTCACCTCCTAAAGCACTGTACTACAGAGCCAGCATTTGCTTCTGTTTCAATAATTTAAAAAATAATGACCTAGGGGACATAAGTATCACATTCAACTCCCCCTTCTCCTACTTCTTCCTCCATGAACCACACTCCACAGTGTAAATGGTTAATTGCCCAAATATCTCATTCCAGGGCACGTTCAGCCTTGAGTGTGTAGTTATCCTTCCTTATGAAAACAGTTTCTGAAGCCAGGGTAATTTGAAACAAGCAACTAAGGGAAAGTTTTCCCTGAAATGCTCCCTTCAATGCACATGGGTGGTCAGAGTATTATTTTCACATCTTCTGCATTAGCCACACAGGTCAGATGTTTGAATCTCCAATTAATTAGGTTGTCCAGTAGCCTGTGTGAAATAAATGAGTGATCTCCATCCAGCCCACTTAGACAAAACCCATCATGACAGTTGGCACATTTTTGGCATTTGTCAGCAAAGTGGGAGAAAAATAAATGACCCATGTAGACAAAATGGGCATCTGAGGAGGGTCACTGGACAAAAAGTGTAAAGTGGTCTGTGTCTACCGCAGAACAGAGTTCTTGGTTGTCTGCCAACATGATTTGCAAGAGAAAGTAAACTCAAAATGAACACCAAGTTCATCAACTATGATATGAACCTCTTCATTTGTTAAACTGTTCACAATGTTCAAAGTCTATGAAAGTCCGTTTATCACCACTGGAATATTTTTCAGAATATTATTAATTATCAACATTCAGAAATTTTAAACTGAGGCAACTCTAGAAAACAAAGGTAATTCTACCCTTATTTTTATCCTATGAGAATGTATCAAAGTATTCTATTTTGAGATTGTTTAGACTACTTTCCTTTGTATTTTTCTCAGCAAATATTTCTGAAAACTCTAGTCTTTTTTTAAAGTAGGGATAACTACTTTCCTTGAATCATAAATTCATCCAAATACACTTACATATGATAAATATTCACATAGAAATTCAAGATCATATTCAAATTTTCAAATGCACTTGTTTCACATGGGAACTAGCTACACAAAAGCAGATGAAATGGGGGAACTCTTGGCAGCCAGGAGGTAGAAAAACATAAATCCTTGTGGATTCCTAAATCTACAAGGTAGAAATCCCTAAACCTACAAAGTGGAACAGTGACATTTCCCACCAACTTTTTGTTAATTTCTTCATCAAATGCATAAAGATTAAGTCAAGCAAATGATTACTATTATCTCCTTTGAAGGAATTCAAGGGTTTAAGATGGTGAAAAAAATAAGTCCCTGCTAAATTTTATTATACCTTTGTAATATACTTTTTACCTAGTTCCAAACTAGGAGAATCAATGGGGATTACATGTTTGAAAGAAGATCAAAAGTTAGTCTGATGTCTGATTTTGTTTCAGATATGAACACCTGAAAAATGACTGCAATTTTCAGATCTTTTAAAGTTTATGTGAGCACATATATATATATATATATATATATACACACACATATATATATATATGTTTACATATACACATATTTTCCAAAGCACATAGTATTACATGTTGTAAGTAGAATGTCAAAGATTTCATCCAGTTATAGAAACTGGATTCTAACTTCTGCCTATTTGTTCTGGTTTTGCCTATATCTTGTAGATACCTAATGTATTACTTCTTTTACCTTTGCAAATATCTTATACACATTTACTATAAAACCCCATTCACACTGTGTAATTATTTGTTCATAGACTATGACTTCCATATTTACTGCTTAGGCTTCCTATACCAATGGGTTAGAACTGGCTTGCTGCATTGTTTAGAATTGGTGGCTATGAGTTCATCAGACAAACAACTTCAAGGTCATGTGCCCTGAATTCTGAGTGTGTCTGCTGGGTGAGTGCCTCCTGGTTCCCTCTTCCAGACTCTGGCATTCTGTTTCTGCCCAGCTTTAATGTTAAGCATCTGGGTTCTTAACACTACAGTGGAGGAATATGGTAGGTCTCACCAGAGACAGAAAGATAATGTAGCTCCTCTTACTCCCATCTTATTTGTATCTACTAGAGAGTATCTGTATCTACTAGAGAGTCCAAACTCCACTTCAAAAGTCTAAAGCTATTTAGTCATTATCTTGGGTGATAAGACTACAACTCTCTTTTCTCTGAGGATTCCCTCTTTGTGGTTAGCACCTAGAAATACCTTTCTTACTTGCTAACCTAAATGTGCATTTAATTGAATTTTATTTTATAAACATCTCTATTTATGAGGAATGAGAAATTCCCTGCATCAACTTAATTTTTCATAATGGCAAAAAATGTTACCCAAATCTGACTTGGTTTTAAGTAGCATTGTGCTCTACATTTAAATATATAAATTCTCTGTGTGTGTATGTGTGTGTGTGTGTGTACACACACACATATCCAATTTTCAATATTTTCCCTTCAATTTGGTAAGGTATTTATACTATGTAAAACGCATTTTAGGATGTAAATGTAAATAACCTCATTCAGCTTCTTGTATTAACTAGTTTTCCTCTTAGATATTTTGTGGTTTCACTTATTTTAAAATCTCAAATACAACAGGTAAATTTAGTCTACATTACTGATAACTGCCCTCCTCCAAATACACAGACTTTTAATAGCAAAAATGTAAAGCTTCTCAGGAGAGATTTAATAGAAAATAGATTTTTTTTTAATTTTATAAAAGATACAAAGAAAATACATCCCTCAATGGGGAAAAATGGTATGCAGGAGAAATATCCCTAATACACATAAGTTCCTCGATGATTATTAAATTGTGATCCCTTCCTTCCAATTTCCTTCACCTTAAGGAAAGTCTATATTACTAAACTCTGGAATCAAGTTTTAGGCAAACAAACAACAGTGAGAGAGAAAAAAAGAAAGTCACAGAAATGTTAGCATGGAAATGTCATCTGTTAGGTGTCCAATTAGGCAATGTCCTTATCTCTACACAAAAGGCTGAATTAGATATATGAAACAGAGGGTTAACCACCAGTCTTTATTCTGCAGCACTGCCTTTGTAAAAGAAGCCTAAAATGTGAACACAAAGCAAGTCGTCCCTGCTTTGGTCAAATTATGCAAGCAACACAGACAACACAGAAGGGTATTCACTTCCCCATTTCACTTGCATCAACAGATACGGGTTCAAGAAAAGATAGAAGACTGAAATAAAAAGATTATTTTTCAACAAAGAAGAAAGGTGTCCTTCTTATCCTTGGTTCTGATCAGCTGCTTAAGAGGAGCTCGTCTTTAGATAGCAATTGTTCCTTTGGCTTTGGTAGATTGTAAAACATTGCTGAACAAAGTATGAAAAAGGAAAATCTATGCACAAGTAATGCTAACAAACAGACGTAGCATACCTGTTTCTTCTTAGATTCTCTAGCCAAAATCAAAATGGTGCTAAAATGGCATTTGAAATCAAAACAACTTTTTGCTTTCCATTTCTCTTCATGATTAGCATTTCTTCCAAAACTATAACAAGATCGAGTCCACTGTCTAATTAAAGTTAGACTCTTAGAACATTTTACTGAAATTCATTTCCTACTTAAACATCACAACAATGCTAGTCTTTCCCATGGTCCCACAAAAGAACACCTGGGATGCAGAATGGCAACAATGACACAATCAGCAACCTCGCACTTGAGACTTACCACGCAAAACTGTGAGCCTTGTGGAGACAATGATTTCATCCACTTTATTGGAGGCCACACATTCATAAACAGCCTCATCCCGAGGAGTCCGCAAGGGTTGTATTCTGAGAACTGATCCAGATCCATCATCAAACTCTATTACCTATTAGAGGAAACCATAGCTGTCACAGGTGTTGTTATAATTATCCACCCCTCAGCTAACCCTCTCAAGGCAGCAGTGAACCAGCTACTAGGCTCTGAATGAACTCAGCATCATTCCAGGACTGGTTTAGAGACAGTGGTTAAACAGAACAGTGTAATTTAATGAATTTTCTACCAAAAAAAAAAAAAAAAAAAAGACATATAACTACATATGCAAAAATGTGGATTTCTAATGCAACTGAAAACTACCCTCAATTGACACTTCAACATATTCCAGTATGTGTATCTAGGCAATTTATGCCTACTAATTTTGCAAGTTATGATGGATAATCTTCTCAAATTATTTGGTCTCTGACAGCACGTATGCACATGTGATAACTGGACTGGAAGGTGAAGAATTAAAGCAAGCCACCACAAACAGTTCTGTGGGTCTAAAGTATCTCATCCTGAACAGTACAGATGAGCAAACCATGAAGAGAAACTGCATAAATCTAGCACTTAGGCAGTCAACGAGATGGCGTTCACAACCCAAAGACCTGATGACATGCATTAATTCTGCCATAAATCATTCCAGTATTTGTTCTAGCTTAGCATTTTCTGCATTTTTAGGGCATTCTTGCTGTAAAATGGAGGCTTGCTTCACCAGGCAGAAAATTAATGTCCTAAACACCAAGCCTGCATTCACCATCATTATGAACTCTATTGCAAAACAGCCTAGCAACACTAGCAGTCGTACTATCAGCTAATTCAAGTACTACTTTTTAAAAAAATGATGATAATGACAATGTTGGTGATAAATGTGTATACATAACTATAGTCCATCACCTGTCTTTCTATAACTATGCTATGTTCTACCTGCTGCTCACTCAGATGACACACTTTTTTTTTCCACAACAAATAATATTTTCAAGTGCCTACATTGTGAATAAATTGAAAATGTCTTATAAATATTTTCATGGAATACTTAATCCCAAATTGTGTGTATTAGCATGTAGAGGAAGATTATCGAATATTTGTAAAATATGTCCATTTTAAGTCCTTTGTGTATTCCCTATTCATTCTAAATTCATGGAGATATCCAAAATGTTTCATTTCTCAAAGTGCCACAATTTATTTTCAACTCTATTAAGCACACATTTTAAAGTGAATCTACTATGCATCTTTGGGGAGAAATGGGCATAATGGCATAGTTATTAGAATCATGGACAAAAGAAAAAATAACGTCATTTAAACTAAAAAAAGAAAAAAAATGTGCTATGTGCTGTAAGAAATAACCTGAAGACTAAGATATTCTTTTCATGTTTAAACCACCACCATCATTTGCAAGCTACAGTTACATTTTTAATTTCATCAGTGTAATAGGTACTTTGTGCATACAAACCATATACACTGACATTCTGTAAAAATGAGCACAAATTGTTCTGTATTTTATAGTGCTATATTTCTTGTACCTAGAATGCACTTTTAATCTTCCAAATTATAAATTGAACCAGAAGTAGTTTAAAGTCTTAGGTTAAAAAAGGAAGCAACTTGGGAGTCTTTGTAGCACCTTAAGAAAACAAAACAAAAAAACAAGCTATTCTCTCCATGACTGAAGTTACAGCTGTGACATTGTGTGCTTCCTCCATTCTTTCTCTGAGTAACTTACCTATTTTTCTTATCCAGAATGAGTATGTTTCAAAAACTTAAGACTCCTCACCAAGATTCAAATAGGAATGTACAAATGATGTGTCACCATCTTGGAACCACTGGGCTTTACTGAATAAAGACAAGCAATTTCTTCTCTAGTTTTACCTGCAATGTCAACCTGTTTGAGTATGTTTCTTCCAGGGTGGTATTTTACGCTAGGAAATTGCAACAAATTTCTCATTTAGACTATGTTATTTTGCTGTTCGGTGTCTATCCCTTGCCTTTTTAAGAACTGAAACTCGAACGCCATTCCTAGAAAACATCATCTTCTCCCCAGTTGTAAATCATGAGACTGGATGGAACTGATCCCATTCCTATAGATTCTGTTGGCTTAAATTAATAAGCCTATTACTATTCACCTGTCCACACAGATGGGTTCAAGAAAAAACAACTCAGAAGGGTCAATGAGATAGGAAGTTGCTGGAAGAGTCAGGTTTTCACACATTCTCTAGACTTGGTCATGTAAGGACCAACCTCAAGAGGAAGCAGCCTAAGGCTGGAGGTGAAAAATATATCCTAGGAACACTGCTTAAGTCCTGGCAAAAGCAGAGGCAGGAGGCAGCCACTTCAACCCCCAAATTCTCCTTTTCAAAAGTCATTTAGAGTTATATTTTCTCTCACAAGCAACATAATGAATGTCATATCTCAGAGACGTCAATATCTTATCAGAGCAAAGCAAACAGGTAACACATAAACCCAAGACAGAGCAGGTACATTCTTCCCCCAGAGAAACAGAACAATGGACCTAATACCTCAAATCTCTGATTGCTGACTTTCTTTCCTTTTTTGTTCCAGACAATTTTAGGTCTTGGGTCTCCTGTAGCTTGGCAAATGAAAGATGCGACTCCGCCAGAGACCCCTGTCTGATCAACCGGAGTTCGTGTAAACCTTGGAGGTGCTGAAATAAAAAGAAACAAACATAACAATTAAATGAAAATACAGACCAATGTCCCTTTGCCACTACTCCCCCATAACCCTTAACCTCACACACACATAAGTATACCAGGTTACAAAATTAGAAAAGCACCTTTTACTTTTGAGGATAGTTTACAGGGGAAGGAGGTAGCTTCGTGGTCAAGTTATTTGTTATGCTTTTATTGCTGAAATCCGTATTAAAGCAGAGATCCAATAACTTCCGAAAAGCAACATCACACATTAATTTTTATTACTAGTATAAAAAAATCCAATTTGTCCTCTGTAACAAAATGAGCTCATCAATCAAAGTGAGTAAAATTTTAGCTCTTTTCTTTGATGCCACTATCAGGACCCTGCCAGAAAGCAGCATTGCCACTGCTGAGCTATTAAAATTAGTGACATTTAAAAGAAATTCTAGAGAATTTTAAAGAGACAAAAAAAATGTAGCCCTGAATTAGAAGGTGTGGCAAGAAAGAGAAATGGGGGAAGGGAGGGAGAGTGACTTTCTAACCCAGATATTGTGGGCTGCCTTATTTAACTTATCCACAATTGACAAAAAAGATGAGCCAAGAACCCACTGAATCACAGCAAACACATAAAAAGCTTGGTTTTTTATATTACTATGGATGAAACCCAGGGCCTTACTCATGTTTTATTGTTATTTATACAGGGTCTGATTAAGTTACTGAAGTTGGCCTTGTACTTGGAGTCCTCTGGCCTTTGCCTCCAAGCTGGGATTACAGGCATGTGCCATCATAACCAGCAAAAAAGGATGTATTTAAAGACAGATAAAGACTAAGGGACAACTAAAGTTAAAAGGCTAGAAGCTGAAAGCTTTGAAAACCCTAACCATCCCTTTTAAATATCCCTAACATTCACTTTCTTTTCCTTAAAAACTTATTTTCCATCTCATATTTCAAAATTCAGAAATCTGTCATAAAACAATAATGTGAAATGTAGATGAGTATTTATGCACAAAGCTATTCATCATTCCATTTGTTTAGTAAAAGATTATAAGTAACATAAATATTAATATCGGAATTGGTGTTGAAATAAACCACAGCACAATGATGGAACACTATACAATTGGTAACTGTTATAAAGTCTTTATCATATGATAAATACTTATGATTCATTGATAAACTACAAAACCTTTCATGGAATTATGTTAGAGGTTATCTGAAAATAAAAATGGACACACGAAACTGGACAAAGCATACTAAAATCATATTGGTGATTTGCGAGGTGGTGTTTTAATTTTTTTCCCCACTTCTTTATACCTTTCTTACACTGATGCTATAATTGGCATTTTTTTTAAACTTAAGAACATTTTTCTTATTTTGCATTTTTGATCCCTATTGAAAGTTTTCTCTCCTACTCTTTAGTTATATGCCATTGAAACTTTTCAGCAACTATAGCTAACATGCATTTTGAAAACAATCCTTAAGATTCTAATAGAAGAAAACAGAAGCGTCCATTCCTGCTCTCTCACCACCACCATTTTCTCTACCTCAATTCAGGTTTCCTGTTTGATGCCCTTGCTGCCCCGAGGGAGTTTCTGACTGCTGGTTTGCTTTACGGGTACTCAGGACACCAGATTCCCATCTCAAATCCATTAACACTTTATGTTTTTAGATAGATAGAGAAGGATAATACAAGAAAGAAAAAAATAACCTTTACTGTTTCTTCACTGTAAAAATAAGTTACTTGCAAAAATTCCTTCCAGTTTTAAGGTTTCCTAGTTTAATATAAGATTTTCATGAAGAGGCAAGTATAGAAGAGAGAAGGAGGGAGGCATTTTTGCAACTGTGGTCCCAGGAAAAGAGCCTCCACCTCATGAGCAACTAGTTGGTGGAAACATGGGGGGCCTGGGGGCTGCTTATGTTCAGAAAGATTAGGAACAAAAACAGGCTCCAACAGGCTGCTAAGATATCATATCCTGCAGCATCTGTGGACAGCAATACAAACTAGATGATTACCAGAAGCTGTGGGAAGACTTAAAATGATTTGAAATTGAGTAACTGTGAATGGAACTAAAAATACTGCATACTTATATCACTTTGGAAACAAAGATATTACAAGCTTTTTATTTTTCTTTCTGCTGTTAAAAACAATGCAAATTGATAATAACCACCCCCTTGTCAGTACCTAATACAGAAATTATAATTACACAATTAAAATTCCTAGGGAATCTCCCTGGAAAAACAAATTGCATTGAATTGCCAGATTAAATGTTACAAAACTGTCAATTTCAGGTACCTTCTCTTATCCATATTCTACAAATTGTTCATGAATGAAAATCCAATTCAACAACCCAGGTTCCCATTAAAAGTCCGTTTTGAAATTTTTTGCAAGAATGTTTGAAGGGAATCAAGGGCTGTCATAAGAAATGACTATGTCATATGACATAAAATATACCTACAGGAGAGTGTCATTTTCCCTGCACTGAGTTTTTTCTTAAGGGTCAATATGTCATTTTTCATCCCAAAGAATGAAGGCAAGTTGGAGATTCTTACCATCTGCAAAGAAAGCAATGGCTACTTGATCCAGAGCTTTTTTTTTTTTTTTTTGGTCACACTGCCATAAAAGGACTACATATAAGGAAGCTCATCTTCCTTACATGTAATGCAGCACCTAGCAGGTAAAGACACTTAAGAAGTAAACTTTGCACTATATACAGAAATCTTCCGAATAAAATACAAAGACAAATTCCCATATATTCAAGGATGGGTATACCACTCCAATGTCTTCTAGCTTTGCTTTTCATTTATTCATTTTCTGATCATGTATCAAATTTTTGTGCTAATATGGGCAAAAATTAAAAACTGCCGAAGACATGACCACTGGGTGCTACTACAAGGATTTTATTTCCGAAGACCAAGTCAAATAATGGAATTAACCTACTTAGCTGTGGAAAATTCATTAAAATAAATTAACATCTGTTTCAGGATCTGAAACTATTTTTCTAAATCCTACTAACTACCAATGTATTCACAGTAATGATTTTCTTTTCATTCTTTAAAAAAAAAAAAAAAAAAAATCTTGAAAAGGATCCCTTAAAACAGCAAGAAAGAAGGGCACTTCAAGTGCTTGACCACAGAGGTCTTTTTTTTTTTTTTAATGTGAAAGACAATGGCCTTCACAGACAAGAAAACTGTGGCTTTCTTATGGGATCCGATACAAATTTCTCTACATTTGCCCATCAAATACAAAATCTCAGAAAAGATAAATGTCATCATTTTATGATTCAAAGTAAGATTCTAGATAATACAGTAAAATCCTTTCAGTAAGCATGTGTGTTGCATAAATAATCATTTTCCCTGGTCACATTCTCAGACTGATGCTGTCAATGCCAGGCAGCCAGCCAAAGGAAAGATGTGAGACAGAGAGCTAAACTTAATAACACCAACTAATGCTCCAGGCCAGTGAAATCTTTACTCTGAGGGGGATAAAAATGCACAGCACTCACTTCCCCTTCCATCTTGAGTCATAAAAGGAAGTCTTTGCCTTGGTTTGTCAGGAATGATGCCCAAATTTAAATCTCATTCTGAACAAGGGAAAAAAGGGGAAAGATCCAAGTAAAGGTAAAATAAAGATGTCTACTAAAAAGTCACAAAACAGGACAGGCTCAAACCTGAATAATGAAAATCCCCATTTTTATTCCAGGAGATACAACCGTCAATGTTACAGTTGGTCAAAGGGCGGGGGCGGTATTAAGAATAAGATGAGAAGAAGAGCATTAGAAGTTTCCAGTCACCAGTATTATTTCATTTCGTTGTTCTTGTAGCTAACTGCCACTGCTCCCCACCTGAAGTTGCCCAAACTGGGCTTTGCCAAATGTATATCAGCTCAAGCCAATTTTGACAAATGGAAAGCATCTTTCATTAAACTAATGCCAGGCATTGCAGAGGTCAAATTACTTTTCAACCCAGAAAGTTTATTTTCTAACATGGTAAACATGCATATGAGTCAGAACACAGGCATGGCTGACATTCTAGACTGTCTCCCATGCTCAGTGGTCATTTTCAAAGGTGCTGCATTCTCTGGATGCATTCACAGAAAAGACAGTAGCTCCAGGAATATAGTCGATCATTATTTTCCATACAGCTCAAAAGAAGTACAGGCTGCCAAATGATTTTTATATTGTTTCTTAAAATAAAACCAATGCCCAGTATGTTTATACAACATGGTTGTAATATTTTGGTGCCATATCATGTTTCAAGTTGCTAGGCTCTGAAGATAAGGTGGCAAGCTGAATGCGCATTTACAGCTATTACATTGAGGAGAGAAAACCAACGAAGAACAGCAAACTGTCTTTGACCATCTTAACAAAATGCTCTACTGAGGACAGAAATTTCCCTTTAGTACAATGCATGAAGCAGACCTAGACATTAACAGGGAAGATCCATTGAAGAATACCAGTAATATCCATGGAAGAAAAAAATTGATGAGAAATTCTTTAGGTTAAGAAAGCAACTCAGGTTTGAGGAAACTGAATTGGCTGAGAATCATTTAAAATAGAATCATAGAAGGATCACATGCTACCAAGTAAAGAAGTGAGGGTGCCATTTGTTCAATTTAATTCTAATTAATAAGCTGCTTCTTTGGACATCAAGAAAATATGTCGCATAGGGAACAAATCTAACAGCGTGTAACTAATTGGCTTTGTTTCTTTTAGCTGATTAACATTTCCTTAAATAGAGAGCTTTGTTTTTAAAGGGATATTTATCATAATGCTGTCCTTAAAAATCTTGAAAGGAGAAGGCTAATAATAATATTAAATGATACTAAGGGGGAAGATAAAGGAACGTTCCATGAGAATATGCTGGTAGTCCTGTTTTTGGCATCTGCTTCCTCCCTAAAAGGTGCCTACAGCATTTATGAAACAGTCAACTGAACGCAACCCTAGTCTTTCTCTGTGTCATGATGAAGGCTCTGAAGAAAAGATCAGGAACAGGCCTCTGTGCTGGGTCAGGTGGGAAATGCAAAGCACAGAGGTGAGTTAGTGATACTTCTAAAAGTAATGACTGATCTGAAGTCTCAGGAGTAAAGGCTTTACGTTCCTGTCCAATCACAGCGCATCCTATTGCCACTGACCCACACATGGACACTAGCCAGAGTTTGTGTGCATGCTGGGTCTTCTATTAGAATCAGCTTGAATTTTAAGGAGCAGGAGTGTAGGGAGGATGTGTGCCTTAGACAGCAGTACAGCTACATGAACACATTAGGGAAGTCCCCAAGCTGATGTGTAACTGCTAAGGAGGGCCAAACTCATGACACAGAGACAGTAGGGGTGGTTTCCATAATAGATATGCTATGTAAACCATGGCCTATCACATAGGATCAGATCTGGGTCATCTCTTGATGTCCCTGACCAGGACAGGTTTTCAAAGTCAAACAGACTGTTTCTGAATCATTCATAGTATTTCCTTTTTAATATAGCTCCCCAACCTTTGAGACTTAAAATGTGGTTTATAGGACACAATAGTTCAAAATAAAATAACTGGCTTTACTGAGTTCCAACTACTAGACTAAATGCTTTATAGGTCTTACACTATTTTCCAATAGTCCCACAAGGTGTAATGCTTACTCCTCCTTCATAGATTAATAGAAAGCTTTAGGGTATATAGATACTTGGATAGATGGATGGGAGGGAAGGAGAGAGGGCGAAAAGAAAACAAGGAAAGCTCACTGAGTTGAAGAGTGAGTCATGGACTTTCGATCTCATTGTGAGGCCCTGGTATTTTTACCCTGCCAAATTAGAAAATGGAAAGTTACAAAGACACTGTACAGACAATGTGATATAGCTCAATTTATTGTACATTGAGGCTTGTTTTATTTAATGTACAGTGTATAGTGATTGCTTTCTAGTAAGTACCTTGTGCTATATTGCAGCAATTATTTTTCACTAGTGAAAAAGTTCACTGATAACATGCTGCCTAGGGAAGTTCTTCTAAAGTGGAGTTAACATGCAAGAAGCCAAATGAATTCAAGAATAAATTAACTGATCATGATGCCTGGACAAGAGAGGAAAATCAATGCTACAAAATATATACACAAATCACCCAAATTCCAAGTTTAGCATCATAAATTATATTAATATTATTCTATGCATATGCTCAATTTGCTCATGAAGGAAAAGGACAACTACCCTCTGAAAGTTCTTGAGACTGATTTATCCTGTTCCTTTTCAAGAAACCTCAACAACAGATTTCTACACATGTCTACCTCACTAACTTTATTTAGGTCTCAACCCTCAATTCTTTGAGAATAACTACTAAAGCAGCCTACATTGAATAGATACAACTCCGTCTCTTAACTATCAATATTTAAGTTGCAAAGAATATATATGTACACCAATAGGAAGAGCAAAAGGGGAAGGAGGAGGAGGGTAAGGAGGACAAAGATATGACTTAGAGAAATACATCTCCCACTTGAATTTGTTTGATCCTTATTTCTGATTGAAAGTTTCCTTCCAGCATCTCAAAAATGTTACAATGAAAATACGCCACGCCATCTGCCTTCCTAATCCTTCTTTTATTAAGTGTACACTTCCGTTTGTGCACTCTCATTTTCCCCAATACCCATCCTTGCAGACTCACTTTTATCTTCTGCCCCACATTTTGTTGTTGTTGTTGTTGTTGTTTTGGGGTTTTTTTGGTACCAGGAGTTGAACCCAGGGGTGCTTTACCACACACAACCCCAGCCGGTTTTGTTTTTGTTTGAGACAGGATCTCAAGAAATTGCTTAGGGCCTCACTAAGTTGGTAAGGCTGGTTTTGAACTTGCCATCCTCCTTCCTCAGTCTTCTGAGCCGCTGGGATTACAGGCATAGACCACCATGCCTAGCACAACTAATCAAGGTGTAGTCCTATTGATCTACTTCTAATATTTTCCCATCCCTCTTTTTTAACACCTAGTGACAACAGCCCTGATTCTGTTTTGAAGCTGGAAATTAAAATCACCTGGGAAACTTTAAAGGGGAAAAAAAAAAAAAAACCAACATACACAGTCCAACTATAGACTCTTAGATCCCCACCCCCAGGACAATTAAAATAGAAAAATCAGTGAGTGGAATGTTGTAATAATTTCTAGAAGTTTCCAATATTCAGTTAGGACTAAGTATTACTGAATGATACCATGGTAACTGTATCCTTCCAACTAGTCACCCTCACTTCCCCTTTTTATTTCTGCAATTAATACTATATATTCTGATTCTCTTTTTTGCTCTTTTGACCTTTCAGGTCCCCATCAGCTCCCACCTGCCTGTCCCCTGCCCCCCACCCCCACAACCATGTATCTAGGATTACATCTCTTTTCCATCCACTCAAAAAAATAATCTTTAAGAGCTGAGTGCTGCAAAATAAAAACAGAAATTTTATTTGATCATTAAGATATTTCTAAGATGTTGCCAATCTATTTTCCCAAATGTTGCCACCATTATCCATCAAGGACTTAAAAATTCCCTGTCTCCGTGTCTTGGTACATGTTGTTCCCTTGTACAAAATGCCTTCTCCACTTGTGCATTTACAGAATTTCCTCATTTTTCAGTCCAAAATTAAATGAAGCCTTCTTTGTGCCTCCATCTGGATGAAATCCACTATCCTTTTAACTTCCTTATCACACTTTGTTTCTCTTAGGAGTCTATATTTCATTTTTTTAGCTATTATATGAACACAAGTTTTCTTTGCTCCACATTAATAGAAGTCTGAGAAAAGCATTTAAGATCTGGTCTTCTCAGAAATCTCTTAACTCCTAATCACACACAGCACAAAAGTGTTCAGGGCATCCACAAGCTTGATGAAGCATCTCCAAGGTGCTGTCCACCCTAATCCCTGTATAACTTGAGTATATCAGGATGAATAATGTAAACAAACATGACTGCTCTGCCTCTATTCAAATAACATTTGCCTACAGCTTGATAAATTAGCTCTGGAATACAAATTCCATATAAGGCACATTTGATATTGTACTGGGAGACAATGTGGGAGACTAATGAACCTATACCAGACCCCAAGCCGGTACAACATGGTATAGCCCAATCTCAAAGGCCAAGTGTGCCATAACAGGACTGAGGTCAACATGAAGTGTGATTACGGTGTGATGGATCTTGTTTCCTCTTACCACCTCATTGTTAGGACAGGGCACTTATCCTCTCTACCACATTTTTTTCATAATTTTTTGTTTTTGTTTTGATTTTTGTTGCTCTGGTTGTACTATTTAGTATGTGAATAAGGAAAGAAAAAATAATGCATTCTCACAACTTACCTTGGTGAAGAACTTTAAGGAATTAATCTAGGCCCATTTAATATGGTTTTAATAAAGAGGTTATAATGTATTATTTTATAATAAGAATTTCATTGAAATATATTGTGAATATCTACATCAATAAGGTACAGGTTTCTAATTTCTAATATTTCTAGTTTTTCAATGTTGTTAAGAGACTTCGATAACTAATCTTATAATTATACCCTTGCACACATATGTAATTCCTATCATAAATTCCTACAAGTAACAATTCCAATATGTAAAATGAATTACTAAGTGCAAAATTTCTGAATTAAAAACTGAACATTTTTAAAGTTTTTGATATATTTTAACAAGCTATGCTTTAAAAATAACATTCACACCAACAATATATCAGTATCCAATTACCTGGACTACTGCTAAAGATTATGACTATCATAGGCCCAGTGTCCATTTATTTAAAACAGGAGAGAAGAAAGGTGGAGATCAAAGGATCATCATTCTGAGCAAATAACTGGATGAGCCAACACTCAAAAAAAAATTCCTCAATCCTGACTTTTCCATTTCCCCTTGGGAAAAAAGAGGGCAATACTAAGAGGTAAGCACTCAAAACCCAATGAAGAAAGAAATGGTGGAGGACAAAGTTTTATAAGAATCAAAATGAAGTCTGTAAACATTAAAAAAAAGAAAAAAAGAAAAACGACTGAAAATCACTGTACTATATATTATCAAAAATAATTATCAATTTAAAAAAGTTGAGGTACTCAAGTCCATTTAAGTCTTTCAAGTTATTTTTCAAAAAATTATAGAGGTAAGTTTTCACATTCATTAGTTCATAGTAGTTAAATAAATTTCTAGTTTGATATCAGGATTATCTATCTTAATGGTCCCTATGGGCCTCTATACTTTATTTCACACCAGCAATAAAGCATTAAATCATTTGTATCTACAACTAGATGCTTAATGGACACTTTATATAGATATCAAAAGTGCTAAATATTAGAAGTTTATGAAATGGAATTTTATTTTTCATCATTTTTTTTCCTGTTTTTAATTGAAAGGTGTTCAGGGACTAGTCTGCAGAAATTCGATTAGCATTTACTGGGAGCAGATGCATAGTGGAGTCACATCTGGTCCTCCCCTCTTTGAAAGAGTAAGTTTAAATAACTGTAGATAGGCCTTCCAATGAAAACCTTACAGAACTAGATCATTTGTCTAGTATTTTTTATCAGAAATGGTGATACTTTAGAATAGTTAAGCATACAAAAAATTATAGAAAAATATAATGATGTAGAATAAGTGTATGAGAGCTCTTATTTGATATTTACAGGCAATATACATAATTTTTCCAAGCCTCAATTTCCCACATACAAAATTAAGCTAAAAACAGCACTTGTCTCATAGGCTTGTTGCAAAATTTAAAAGATGGGTGCCCAATGTGTCACAAAATGACAGGCATATTAAGCAATCAGTAAAAGTTGATAGACCACAGCACAGCTGATTAACCTCAGCCCTAGCACTTTCCCCATCTTCCACCCCAACGGTTACAGTGGAACATCCCTATCAGGAGACTTCAACATCTCTGGTCTCACCTGGGATTATGACATATTCCAGAATAGCACACAATACCAGATTCTGCTGTTCACAACACAGGCCTGCATGTCACAACAAGACTAGTCACATTCACGGACACAACAGCACAGGTCAGAGCAGCAAAGTAACAATGGTATGTTCCAATGTTTTGCTGCAATTTATGACCCAGGTATATTGATACCTGGGTCATAAACACTTGTTTTACAGTAGTGAAAATTGTATGGCCTCAAAGCTATAATTTTTTGTTTAACATATAGCCATGGGATGTTCTGACCAAAACAAACAATCCCCTCATTCAGTGTGCCTGGGCAATAAAATTTCTCTGATCTACTGACATGCTTAGTAAGACTGGCCATCTGTTTTGGTCTAAGACACTCACAGCAACCTCTGGTTTAGTGACATAAATTTCAGGAAGGCATGAAAGCGGTTTTGAATCACTCAAACAGAATCTGTGAAGCCATTTTTCCCATTCCATATGCCAGAGTCATGCATTCTTAATGAAAACGTGTTATCAGCAACACCATTTAGATATTCACTCAACATTTTCCACTTTAAGCCTCCAGGTTTGCTTACTACCTATTTATACATTCAAAATACACAGACTGCACATCCGTTTCCATTCAGTAGAGTGATAAAGATCCTTACAGTGAAACAGATGAAAAGTCATGCACTGCATGCCATCTCCCAGGCTCATTCAGTACAGATGCAGGCAAATGACACAATATTTATTGGATTTTTTCATATTTCTTCTAAATGGTAATAGACTCACAAGGATATTTAACACAGACACTGTATTTGACAAAGAAAAAAGCTCTACCAACACTTTAGCTTTTTTTTTTGGTAGAATTAGTTTTCAAAGCAGATTCATTTATATCATTCACTGCTAATTTACTCATTAATCATAATTTATCACATCAGATGTGCTGATCATCATTAAAAAGTAATCATTTATTCTGCATTCTAACCTGCTGCTTATCGTGTATCTGCAAATTAGATCACACAGGAAAGGTAATTGGCTTATTTGAAAAGGAACATGAGAGCAGATATAAATTAAGTGACAAAGGAGGGGGCAGGAAGAAAAACAATGCCTCCTTCCCAAATTTTATGTTGCCAAACTCCAGAACATCAATCCTGCTACTTCTTTTGTTAGAAGAACATATTTTCAGTATTTTTGAATTTTATTATTTTTCTAGAGAAAGTAATATGCTGTTCTAGCTTTGCTTTACACACCATTATCAGACCAGTTCCACCAAGAGAAGAGCTGGTGTTCCTTTCTGACTTGAAAGGCTCAGCCAGTGTGAATTGGTCTTATCTTCCTTTCACCCAAAGTAAGGTGTGTTACCATGACTGGCAAAAGCCTGAATCATTTCATGTAAAATAGATCCACTTATAGGAATAAATTGCTGGAAAAATTTAGAAGCATTATTATAGAACTCTTTCTTTATGGAGAAAATAGCATCTTTATAGATACACTGTTTTGATACACGTTACAAAAAATGCTTTGTGTAGAATAGAATGTGGCAGAAAATGCAATACCCAAGTTTTTATCACAAAGGCTATATTAATGGAGCTTTAAAATAGAGCATTTCTTAAAGAAAGTCTATAATATTATCTTCTAAAAATATGATTTTTAAATGTTTTCAGTGATTAGACATTTAAACTTGATTATTTTAAAACATTTCTTTGGTTCTCAGTGGTTTATTTTAAAGGATGCTACCATGTATTAATATGCATGAAAATACATAATGGGTAAGCAATGGAAAAGATAAACTAAAAAAAAAAATTTGTGTGCCTTTACAACAGTGTTATTTTAGAATGAAAATGGTTATTCAAAAACTACACTGGAAAAATGCCCAGCATTACTCACATTTAGATCAGTAACCTGCTAGGAATCATAATATTCTAAGTTTATAAGGTTTACATCATAGTTTTGTTCTATGTAATACCTAGCATACTGCAGGTATTTGATACCTTTTAAAACAAGTACCATTATTTTGGCTGTATGGAAATTCTGGGTATGTATCTATATCCCTTCCAGATATTCCCCACTAAATTTGGGGGTTTCTTTTTAATTCATTTGTCTGTAGACACAAAGCTCCAAGCCAAAAAGAATTTGGCAATGATTTGCAGTCTTTGAAATATTCTCATTCAATAGTAGGTAACCATTAGAACCAATAACATTTTGTAGGATATTAAAATTCTTTCTGATATCCTTCCAACTGAGCGCATGCAGCAAGCAACAGAGCAGTGCTTATTTTACATATTAGATCTATCTTTTCTAAAATAAAATCCAATTTCTTCTTTAGAGTCCAGAGAAAGAATCTACATTTGGACAAGAAATTTGAAAATGAGGAAAGTGTTCTGCAGATGTATCCCTGAGTTTAAGCTTGCTAACAATGACTGATCTCTGCACTCTTAAGCAGCAGCCCTGCCCATTCGAAAATTTTACTCCCTGAGCTATTTGGGGTACAAAAGATGGAAAGCATGACAACTGGTTCTATGCGAGGGATGTGAAGTCATGTACAAGCAAGCAACGATAATAATAGATGATCACCCAGGGCCATGGACTAGCCCTGTCCACACAGAAAACTCAAGTTGACAGTAATTGGAACCTGGCACAAAGTCAGAGGCTAGGGTACAATTCTTTGGTTTGGAGATGAAAATAAACCTTTAAAGAACTTTAATAAAATGAGCCCTAGATGGAACAGGGTATAATGCAATAACGTAATCTTGTGCTTTTTTTTCTTAATTATATGGGGGTAAAATAACCCTATCAGATGTTCCATGCCAGTGTGTTAAACCTGAGGAAGAAAATGTTTCATTCTTGCAGCCTGTGACCTGAAACGAGACTTTAAAATTTTAAAAATAACAAGAGGAGGAGAAGGAACCTTTTTTTCTCACTTCCTTAGTGAAATCTGTTATGTGTCGCCCAGTCCTTTTGTTCCCATTTTCCAAAAGGCATCAGATTTATGCACATAAATATGCTTCTCACCTCTCCTACCCTTGCTCTTTTACAGAGTAACTCTTGAACCTACAGACACAAGGAAACAGTGCTTGAATATTCTAGAAACACTTTGCAGTTGAATTAATTTTCAAATATCAAGTCCCTAATTTGTATCCCCAGGCAGTACAGACCCTGGTACCAGCTCATTTGGGTGCAGATTATGCATGCTTTTCTAGAGAAACACATTATCTGAGCCCTAGGAATATGGGAGGCATTCCAAAGAGGCACAGACAGTAAGGACCTTTATTTGCCAACTAACTTTTCTCCCCCCTATTCTCTAATTTACAGCTCAGAGTATTAAGTAAGAAAACAAAGGGTTTTCCCACACAGCAATAACCTTTTGGAAAAACCTGCAAATGAGATTTTAATTACACTATTTACCAATATAGAATACACTCTGAAATAAACTGAAACATTTCTTGCTGTGGTTTTCTTTCTTTTTTTCCTAATTTAACTGTTGCAGGCAACATCATAGCAATTTAAATTGGTTATGTGACAAATTATTAGGACACTTATTTTAGAAGGAAAATCAACCAATAATTACTGCCCCAGCACATGGCTATTGTTCACAGCACAAACAGAAGCTGGGGCTGACAGCTGATGGGCCCAACCCCCTGCTATCCTTAGAACACATTTGCAGAAACCCAAGGCCTCTTGCCAGACTGAGGCATGCTGCAGCCACCCTTTCTGTCCAACAGAGCTACACTGACCATGTTTAGGACCTCCTGCCAGCTTGGCCCTAGTTTTAGATGCTAAAAATATTGTTTTAAATATTAAGGGCTCCAATTGTAGAAGGCTGACCTTTTAGCACCGCTCTAAAATACCAGTGTGGAACCTCAAACACATTGAGTTTTAAACACATGATGAAAAGTTTTTTTGTTAGTATTCACAAATCACTATGAAAGGAAGAAAATGCTTTCTTGTATTTGAGTAACAGGAGCATTTGGGAATACACGCCAGGCCACATGCGTGAGAATTTGGATGAACTTAGTCTTCCAGAATTAGAAAAGGGGTCTGTGGGTTGCCCTGAGATAAGTGTCTATTCAGTGTCAAATGAAAGGTACAGACTCTGATTCCAAAGGCAAGGGCTGTATACTTCTTGCCCTGAATCCTTAAGCATAACCTGTTCACAATCACTAGTTCAATGAGTAGAAGTGTTTTAAAGTTCACCAGAATACACTGGTCAAATTTTACTCTCTGAAGTTTTTGGTAACCCAATAAAGTGTAAAAGCTGCCTTCTGAGGTAGATCTAAAAATGCTATGAAAGATTTCCTTCCAAGGCTTTTGTTTCTAAGGGAAAAGACAAAAGAAGAATCTAAAGGGAGAGGCTGCCATTGATAACACTTATCAGTTACTCCAATTCATTCAATAAATATCCTCTTGGGTTGTCAGAGCACCTATGTCAAAATAAACTAGAGAAAGACAAAGTCAGTGCTTAGAATATGAAAAGCAAAACAGTTTAAGAGATTGTACTAGCAGGCTTTTGGGAATGTAGTCATATATATATATATATATATATATATATATATGTATATTATACATAACATATATATATATTAGTTTCACTATAAAGACTCTGTCACTCCTCACTATGCAGCTGAATATCCTAACAGTCAAATTGGTCCCTTCAATGTCCTGACTCCTCAAGTCAATTCCCACCCAGACCACTGAGGATCCTAAATCAGTTCTCCAGCATGCATTTCTCTCTTCCTATACTGAAAGGTTGAGTCTTCCTGAGAAGAGTCACAGCCCTTTAAGAGCTGATGCCATTGCAAATTCATGATCTACAGTCTGGACTGGACCCGCTATCACCTATCAATCAACCTCCCACCCCTTACCAGTCTCCAGCAGTCTGCCCTGCACCAACCCCTCACCTCCAAGAGATTGATGTTCTTGCCTCCTGCTTCAGCAGATAAAATACTGACATCAAGCATAAACTTGATGGAAGCTACATCCTATTCACTGTATAAGAATTTCTAACTTACAAATCATCCTCCTCTTTAGTTTGTTTACACTGTCCAAGGCCAATTGTTTCACTTGTGTTCTTCATCCATCCCCTGTGAACCTTGCTACAACTACTGTCCCAGCTCTATACACAATCAACAGCTTTACTCTCTCCCTAATAACTACTTTCCCTTAGAACAGGGTTTCTCAGGACTTAAATTTTGGGTCACACTATTCTGTTTGGGTTGCCTGCATGATAGGTGGTAATAGCAGAACCCCTAGTCCAAACTCGACAGATCAGTAACAACTTCCCCATCCACTGTGACAACCAAGCACTGCAAGATGTCCGAGAGAGGATATTCTAAGTTCCTGCATCAAAACTTTAGTCTTTATCCTGGGAAATTCTGGGATGGTTTGGTCACCCTAGCTCTGACTCTGCCAAATAAAATTATTTTCTTCCTACTCTTCTATTCCTTTTAATATGAATTTCCACACATTTCACCCTGCATAGAAATGCATGTTCATCATCTCTAGCCTACTAGACAATGAAACAACAGAAGACAGAGTATGTCCTACTAGACATTCCTCCAATATTATCATCCAGACAAAGGATAAAGCCTAAGCTAAAGTTTACTGAACTTCCACTGATTTCCTAACATTAAAACAGATACCCCAAATACATGGACATTTTGGTTAAAGTCAAAATGCAAGAAAAATTCTAGTAAGGCACTTCATTTTGCTTTTATTGAAATCATTTAATTATTATACTCTATGAATATAACCCAATGTTGTTAAAAAGGTATATACAAAGATTATATTCCCTCTATTAAATTAAAACCTGCCAGAAATTTAAATGCATTTTCAATTCTCTATAATCACTAAGGTTATAATGAAGGTAGGAAAATGTCTCACTGGGAAAAAAAAATTTTTGATTAAAAAAAGGTTAATAATAAAATCAATACAGCACTATGATGATTGGGCTTCCCATTCTGTGTACTTCAATCATCATTGGCTTTAGCCATTAATAGGTAGTATTATCTAATTCCATTAACCTACTAGGATTTATACCAGCTTCTCTAGTTGATTCTAAAATGTATATTATTGGCTCTATTTTTCTGTTAAGATTTTGTTTTTCTGTTAAGATTTTTTTCACTAGAACTTTTTTTTTTCACTAGAACTTTTATCAATCTTTGTTTTTTAAGCAAAATCACTACACTTATTAACATATAGGAAATTATGAATTTTTTCAAGATTCCTAAACACAACCTGAAAATATACTTGGAATTAGATGAATAAGAAGCAAACAATGAGAACAAAATATAATCATTTAAAAAAGAAAAAAAAGAAAAAATGAGAGGATATTGCTTACCAAATAGCAATCACATTCAGTAAATACAGTGCTTGATGGTCTGGTTATTCAAAACTCTGTGGAGGTTTCATACGTTAGGTTTATCTCAACCAGCTAAACAATCCACAATGCAACCTCCATTTTCCTCTCCTGTCTCTTCGGGAAGATTTATTTTATGAGTAGAAAATATACTTTAGCTGGGTGTGGTGGCACATGCCTGTAGTCCCAGGGGAGTGACAGGCTGAGGCAGGAGGATCGCTTATTCAAAGCCAGTTTCAGCACCTTAGTGAGGCTCTAAGCAATTCAGCAAGACTCTGTCTCCAAATAAAATAAAAATTAAAAAAATAAATAAATAAAAACAAGGCTGGGGATGTGGCTCAGTGGTTGGGTGCCCCTGGGTTCATTTAAAAAAAAAAAAAAGAAAAAACCTTTAATGACAAAAGGGTTGATGTTGTGTTACATGGTCAGAAATTATTGAATTTTAGGAATTAAAATAGCAAAATTTTGACAACAAAATTGGCTTTTGAGTTCACTGCAGCCATTTACCCCCAAAATGATGAAAAATTTTTTCCAGAAGTAGGGTACCTATTTTATTAACTTTAGATATTGAACTTATGAGCTTTAAGATTTAAGCAAGTGCTCGGTGTCACCAGCCTTCAAGTTCAGCAGCTTTCAGGGTTGAGGCAGAAGGATTTCAAGTTTGATGCCATCCTGGGCAACAGTACAAGATCCTGACTCAAAATAATTTTTTTTTTTCCCTCAGTAGTAGAGATAGGACCCAGGGGCACTATACCACTGATCTACATCCCCATTTCTTTTTAAATTTTTTATTTTGAGACAGGGTCTTGCTAAGTTGCCCAGGCTGGTCTTGAACTTGAGATTCTACCATCTCAGTCTCTGATTTGCTGGGGATGTAGCTCAGTGGTAGAGCACTTGCCTCGTGTGTAAGATCCTGGATTCAGTCTCCAGTACTGCAACTAAAAAACAAATAAATAAGCAACAAAAATATAAAAATGAAGATACACATATGAAAACAAAGAACATCTAAAACCTTTGAAAAATTCAGTGATGGATGAAAAACTACATTTCAGTCACCACCACTGTCCCTGGGAATGCCACATCATGCACTTTTTCCCAATCTGCATTTCTTCTACTAGCTGGAAGATGAACACATTTGACCATTTCCACTACCTTAAAAATTTCTTCTGTCTTTAACAAGTCCTTCACTCATTTATTTCATGTTACCATATCTTTGGCAAGACTTGTTTATCTCTTTATTATAGACTCCTTACTTTGGACTTTCCAAACTCAATTTTTTTCTATCCAAAGAAAATACAACTGCAAGCAGGCCACGACCTAACTCAAGAATCTTCAGTGGCTCCCTACCATTGCCAATTTAGTACATGTCGGGAAACTCTGTTGAAAAAAATTAGTTAAACCTAGCAGATAAAATAACACCTTGCATATAAGATCCCCAATTTACCTGCTATGGTCACAACTCTCAATCATAAACCAGTTAGACAAATACCTTTCCTGAATCAAAATGATTTTCATTCAAAACATTGCCCAGGCCACCAACAAGAGAAATACCTTTCATTACTTATTGAAGATGTATATTTTGTTTCCTGGTTCAGATCTGGAGTCAGAATGTAAGAGCTGGGAATCTGTGTCATTAATTTCACCAACAGATGATCTTGGAACATACTAAAACTTTGTAGTCTTTTCAATGTGTTTGAAAATGCCATTCCATTATTCTGAAATATTTTCAGTGTATCACCTCCTTCTTGAAAGCCTATTACTCCTTCAGGGCCATCTCTTATACTTTTTATTGGATGAAGTCTCTTCTGACCCCCTATCAAGTATGACTTCTGAAAACTCTGAACTCCTGTATCACCCTTTGACCACACCCATGACCAGAGGAGATGCACCTCGACCTGAGGAAGCTTTAACTTCTGGGTTCTTTCACTGCACAGATCTCCCATGTCACACAGGCCTGGTCAAATGTGTATGAATCTGCAATATTTCACTTCACCCCCTTACTTCATTGCCAGTCACTCTTCCCTTCACACACAATGGTGTTAGAAGAGCCACAGGCAATTCTGTGGGATCCACCCAGGCAAGTTGATGGAATACATTCATTTTGGACTAAGTAGAATATATTAATGAGGCTCACAGCTAAATTCCTGGTAGTCATGGATGTGGTATAGGAACCATTTCTAGCACTACTCCCACCGCTCACTTTACCAGGTCTCCAGTTTCTCAGAAGAGGCAATGACAAACTATTTGAGGCTTGACATAAGATTAGAGAATATTATGTCTTGACCTGCACAAGAAAACTGGAATGAACTGAAATCACATAGCTGTGCCAGAAATTATCACAACCAATACGAAGTTGCAAAGTTGACTAGAATTTTCTAAACTATCACTTTAAAAAATAAATAAAGCATAGCTATAGGGGAAGAATGAACCACTTCTCTGTTCTCCATATGGAAAATTATATTACACAATTGCCATGTGAAAAAGCATTGAAAGACTATAGCTGAAATAAATAAAAGAAAAGCAATTTTAGAATTGTATCATAAAGCTGTGGGTGGTAAAGCACGCCTATAATCTCAGAGGTTTGGGAGGTTGAGGCAGGAGAACTGCAGGTTCAAGGCCAGCCTCAGCAATGTAGAAAGGCCCTCAAAAACTTAGCAAGGCCCCATCTCAAAACTAAAAAAGGGGGCATAAATCTGTATTCCCAGCTGCTCAGGAGGCTGAGGCAGGAGGATCAAGAGGTCAAAGACTGCCTCAGCGAAGGTGAAGCACTAAGCAACTCAGCAAGACCCTGTCCCTAAATAAAATACAACAAGGGGGCAAATTGCTTGTTGACCACTGCCCACCACCTACCAGTGACCTGTTTGCCTGTTTTTACTTACCCATCACCCACCGACCGACGTCCACTCCTGAGTGCCCACCATTTGCCTGCAGACCACCTGCTGCCTGGAAATCCTCTGTCAGGGTACCCAGAGATTTGTTTACACTTGGCCACCGCCATCTTGGGACACCAGACAGGGCCTGGTAGTACAGGGCCAAGGGCCCTGCAAGTTTGCTGCTATAATCACTGCCATATCGTGGCTCAGCTGCCGCAGTCTGGGGACACTGGCCAGGCCTGGAAATATATTGTCAAAGTACCTGCAGGTCTGGTTGCGCCTGACGTCTTCTATGGGTGTGCTACTGACCATCAACTGGCTGCCTCTTTCTAGGGTTGCTCCTTTGTGTGAGCACATCCTTGGTGGTCTCTCTGCAAGCTGAAAGGGCACTGAGATCTTGGGACTGCAGCAAGGCACTGCATGGAGAAGCTGAAGCCAAGGTGCATCAGATTGCGGGTGGGCTTGGGTGGACCAGGCTGGACCTGACAATCTTGTGGAAAGTTTGAGACCCGGGGGCAGTTCCTGGAGGTGAAGGGGGGGAGTACAGGTTGAAGAAACTGGAGAAAACCTGGCTCTTTCCCTCTCAGTGAGTCTGGAAGTATGTGAGGATGGAAGGGGCCAGTTACAATGGATGGGAAGACAGGAAGAGGGCATGAGGGCATCTTGCTATTGGCTCACCTAGCCAACTGGTCCAGCACCCACTGGACTGGAGCTACCATCAAATTTCACACAACTCCACCTATTGGCAGAGAAGAGAAGCTAAGAAAAATTTTGAAAGCCAATGGAAACAATCAGTCAATTTTCCATAGAGACTTCTCATATCTCTGCCATCTTTGAATCCTAATATTTTTCATGCATCAATTTATTGTAGAGTGGGATGTGTGAATAGTATATTATAGTTTTGTTCTGTATTCTTATATTTTACATTTATTCTCTTGTTTTGTTGATTTTTTGTTTTTGTTTTTCTTCTTTTAAATCTGTACATATTTTTTTTCTCTCACTTATGTGTCTCCCTGGTTTCTCTTTCTCACTTCTCTCATACTAATAGTCAACCTCTATTAATTCCTCCTTCATTCTTGCTATAAAATTTTACCTCTTTCTTCTCTCCTTCTTCATAAACATCACATCCTATACTACTTCTGTTCCTTCTTTGTCCATCATTTCAAATGGTAAGCCCTTTTAGCAAATTTACTGTTTGTACTGTAGAGAATAATTGAACACATCACTTCAGTTTATTGTGACAAAACTGGACACCTTAGTAGGAACTAACTGGTTCATGGTTGTACATCATTTGCATTGGGTGCTGTTAATATTAGTCTCCCCCTTAAAGGTGAAGTACTGGATGCCTTCAAGGACGCTATGAAACTACCAGGTAGAAACTGTACTGCCTCAGATCCATACCACTAGATGGGAAGATACACAAATGATGTGAAAAAACAGGGGAACAAATCACCTCAAACAAACCAAGATGTTCCAACAATAGAATCCGCAGACAAGAGAGTAGAAGAAATGTCAAAGAATGAGTTTGGAAGGTACATAATTAGATTGATCTTCAAAGTAAATGTTGGTACCGAAAAGTTGGTACAAGAAGTGAAAGATTACTTCAATAAATAGGCAGAATCAAACAGAAATCCTCAAAATGAAGGAAACAATAAACCAAATTAAAAATTCAATGGAAAGTATCACCAACAGACTAGACCAATTAGAAGACAATCTCAAGCAATGAAGACAAAATATATGCTCTTGAATATAAAGTCAACCATACAGACAAGAGGTAATAAGCCATGAACACAACTTCCAAGAAATATGGGATAACAGGAAAAGATCAAATTTAATATTTATTGGAATAGATGAAGGCACAGAGAAATAAACCAAAGGAATGCACAATCTTCTCAATGACATAATATCAGAAAATTTCTCAAATAAAAAGAATGAAATGGAAAATCAATTATAAGAGGTTTACTGGACCCCAAATGTACAAAATTACAGCAGACCCATACCAAGACACAATATAATGAGAATGACTAATATTCAGAATAAGGATAGAATTTTAAAGACTGTGAGAGAAAAAAAATCAAATGAGACCAATTCAGATCTCAGCTGATTTCATAACCTAGACCCTCAATACAGGAATGTTCTAGAATAAAATATATCAAGCTCTAAAACAGATGCCGACCGAGAATTTTACATTCAGCAAAACTAAGCTTCAGATTTAAAGATGAAATAAAAATCTTCCATGATTAATAAAAAGAATTCACAAGTAGAAAGTCTGCCCTACAGAATATCCTCAACAAAATATTCCATGAGAAGGAAATGACCAAAAAAAAAAGAAAGAAAGAAAGAAAGAGAAGAAAACCAGCAAAGGGAGGAACTACACTAAAGGAAAAACCAATCAAAAGAGAAACAAAGTCAAGTTTAAAAACAAAAATAAACCAAAATGACCAGGAATACAAATCTTAATAATAGCTCTGAATGCTAATGGCCCAAACTCATCAATCAAAAGATGCAGACTGGCAGATTGTATTAAAAAACAAAAGACCCAACAATAAGTTGTCTCCAAGAGATGCACCTCCTAGGAAAAGAGATGCACAGAATGAAGGTAAAAGGCTGGGAAAAAACCACTCACATGCACTGTATAAAAAAGCAGGGGCTTCCATTCTCATATCAGACAAAGTGGACTTCAAAGTTAGTCAGAAGCGATAAAGAAGGATATTTCATACTGCTTAAGGGACTCATACATCAATAAAACATAACAATTGTAAATATCTATGCCCCAAACAATGGAACATCTACCTATCAAACAAACCCTTATTAATTTCAAGAATCAAAGAGACCACAACACAATAATACTGGGTGACATTAACACACCTCTTTCACCACTGGATAGATCATCTAAACAAAAACTAAACTAAGAAACTATAGAACTAAATAATACAATCAATAATTTAGACTTAATGGACATACATAAAGTATTTCATCCATCATTGAGCAAATACACTTTATTCTCAGCAGCATATGGATCCTTCGCTAAAATAGACCATATCTTATGCCACAAAGCAACTCTTAAAAAATACACACAAAAAAATACTACACAGCATTCTATCAGATCACAATGGAATGAAACAAGAAATCAATGGTAAAATAAAAAATAGAAGCTACTCCAACACCTGGAGACTAAATAACATGCTATTAAATGATGACTGGATAGTAGAAGAAATCAGGGAGGAGATAAAAAATACTAGGTGGTAAAAGGGAACACTGATAAAACATGAAAATCTCTGGGACACTATAAAGGCTAAGAGGAAAGTTCATTGCATTGAGCTCATTCATTAAAATAAAAAGTCAACAAATACATGACCTAACATTACATCTAAAAGCCCTAGAAAAAGAACAAATCAACAACAAAATCAGCAGAAGGAAATATCAGAGCTGAAATCAATGAAACAAAACAATTCAAAAAATTGACAAAAAGTTGGTTCTTTGAAAAAATAAAATTGATAAACCCTTAGCTACACTCATGAAAAGACAGAAAACCAAAATTACTAAAATTCATGATGAAAAAGGAAATATCACGAAAGACACCACTGAAATATAGAAGATAATTAGAAAATATTTTGAAAATTTATACTCCAATAAAATAGAAAATCTCAAAGACATGGACTAGAGACGTATGAACCACCCAAACTGAACCAAGAGGACATACACAAATTAAACACATCAATTTCAAGCAATGAAATTGAAGATGCCATCAAAAGTCTACCAACCAAGTAAAGGACAGGACCAGAAGGATTCTCAGCCGAGTTCTACAAGACCTTCAAAGAAGTTTTACATCAATACTCCTTAAATTATTCCATGAAACAGAAAAAGAAGGAATCCTTCCAAACTCATTCTATGAGGCTAGTATTAATCTGATACTAAAACCAGACAAAGACACATCAAGGAAAGAAAACTTCAGACCAATATCCCTGATGAACATAGATGCAAAACTTCTCAGTAGAATTCTGGCAAATTGCATGCAAAAACATATTAAAAAGATAGTGCACCACGATGTAGTGTGGCTCATCCCAGGGATGCAACATTGCTTAAACATATGGAAATCAGTAAATGCAATTCATCAAATCAATAGACTTAAAGAAAAGAATCATAGGATCATCTCAATAGATGCAGAAAAAGCACTGGACAAAACACAGCACCTCTTTATGTTGAAAATAGAGGAAAAACTAAGGACAGTAGGAATATACCTCAACATTATAAAAGCTATCTATGCTGAGCCCAAGGCCAACATCGTTCTAAATGGAGAAAAACTGAAAGCATTCCCACTAAAAACTGGAGCAAGGATAATCTCTTTCACCACTTCTATTCAATGTTATCCCTGAAACACTAGCCAGAGCAATCAGATAGACAAAAAAAAATTAAAGGGATTCCAATAGGAAAAAGAAGAACTCAAACTATCACTATTCTGCTGTCAACATGATTCTATATTTAGAGGATCCAAAAAATTCCACCAGAAAACTTCTAGAATTCATAAATGAATTCAGCAAAGTAGCAAGATTTAAAATCAAAACCTATAAATGAAATGCATTTCTATACATCAATGAAGAATCCACTGCAAGAGAAATGAAGAAAACTATGCCAATCACAATAGCCTAAAAAAAAAAATAAAAAATAAATAA
>JAJEJO010000525.1:374630-387451 GCA_020662805.1 Glaucomys volans | reverse complement strand
AAAAAAAAAAAAAACTCCCACGCTTCTCAGATAGGCAGATTTAATACTGTCAAAATGATACTACCAAAACTGTTATACAGATTTAATGCTACTCCTTTTAAAAATCTCAATGACATTCTTCATAGAACTAGAAAAAGCAATCCTGAAATTCATTTGGAAAAATAAGAGACTCAGAGTAGCCAAAGCTATCCTTAGCAAGAATAGTGAAGCAGGAGGCATCACAATACCAGACCTTACACAATACCAGAGCAGCAGTACCAAAAACAGCAAGATATTGGCACCAAAATAAACATGTGCACCAATGGTACAAAATAGAAGACTAATCTTTGATTAGTCACTGTTTTACAAAAGACTGATTTAGAAAAATGGTCAACCATATAAGTAACCTGACTCTCAGGAAAACAAGACTATTTTGATTATGGTTGATAAACCAGAACAGGTCTTAAGAGCTGCACTCTACCCACCAAGGGTGGCTGTGTCGAGTGGCTGGCTGCTCAACAGTATGGATCCCAGGGCACTGATGGCCTTCTCTGCTGAGCTCTCAGTCCACCACTAAGCAAAAGCCACCACTTCCATTCTGTACACCTGTTTCACAGTGAACTCCAATGTTAATAAAGTTCACAAGAGATGGATTTGACCAGATGTTCTCAGAAGTATTTAATAAAAAAAAATTTCCAGGCTCTGTTTACTCATTACCTAATTTTAATTTAGTCTTCATTTCATTTAAACAGCAGCATTCTGGTTTTTACCACCTGTCACTTAATTATAGTCTTTTTTATTTACCTTGACCTAGTGTTTTTTTACAACACAATCTCTGCACTAGACATGCTTCAGAATATGCATAGATTTCTGTTTTTTATGGTGGGTCAGGGCAAACGGTTGTACCAGGAATTGAACCCAAGGGAGCTTAACCTCAGAGCCACATCCCCAGTCCTTTTGTTTTTTATTTTGAGACAGGGCATTGCTAAGTTGCTCAGGGCCTCACTATATTGCTGAGGCTGGCTTTGAACTTGTGACCCTTCTGCCTCAGCCTCTGGAACCACCAGGATTGCAGGCATGCACCACCATACCCAGTAGTCTTGTCTTTTAAATCTTAAATCTCATCATTTTGGTGATTTAAAATCAACTCAGAGCTATGACTTTCTTCTTACAGATTTTTATACTTTTGCATTTCAGTTTTAGTCATGATCAGTTTATGTACTTGTATTCAGTTTGGGGTTGTCTTTGAGGTTGTCACAAAAGGCCTCCTCTTCATATTTATAGAAATTGCTATGCAATCACATGTATTAATCATTTAATAAGGTATCACCCAAAAAAAGGGAAGGGAGAAAAGGAAACAAAGGGTTAACTTTTACTAAGTATAGAACTTCATGTACTTTATTTAGTACATTTGATCTTAACTATAGTCCTATATTATGAGGAAGTTGAAAGTATAAATTGTTCATCAGATTCATTCCCAGTTTATTGCTTCAATCAACCAAGTAGTAGTTATTGCAACTAGTTTTAAATCTGATAGTTCACAATGGTAGCACTGTACAATAGATTAGATTGATGTGATGCAGAAAGTCAAATTCTCCACTCAGGAGTGAGGCCTCTGATACTGATTTACTGACAGAGTCAATTAAACTTGGAATACTGAGTATTCCTAGCAAAGGAGGAGATTCTATCAATGCTATCTGCTTGGCAGTCTGCTACATTGCCTTTCAGCATCAACACAAAGGACCTGTACCTTTTTTAGCCCACACGTATGCAGTAAAGGTAAGATATCTCACATTAAAAGAAGACACTGCCCAGCATTATAGTCTCTCTAATATGTCCTGAGAGAAACAGACTAAGTATGTACAAACACCATGTTCACCAATTTGGAGAACAGAGCCTTGTGAAACCATGATAGATTCCCACTGGAAGGAACCACAAAGAATCCATTGCACCTTCACAATTATGCGCTGCAGACAGTAAACTACTGGAGAGCATTTCCTTCCATAAAAGCTGTTTCATCCAGACAAATCATTGAATGTGATGTTTACTGATATCCAGTCACCTCAATTACACTTGAGAAATGCTGGCATCATCAGAATTATCAGTGACATGCTTTACAGAAGAAAACCTGACCACTTTAAAAAAAAAAAAAAAAAGACCTTTTCTTGAATTAAAATGCCATTTAAACTTCATGTACTTAAAAAAATAATGAGTGTATATGTTTAGGATTAATTTATCATGACAAAGAAAATAAATTAACCAATCATTCTAGAAATGAGTATTAATGATATCTGATATAATGCAAAACTATCAAGTATACAATTTCAAGCCTCCCTGTTTTCACTCATGCCATTCCCTCTACTGCAAGGGAGCTCCTTAACTGAGGGTCTGGTACCTTCCCATAAAGTCATCACAGCTGAAAAAGCACTGAACACATCGATCCTAGTGAGTATCACATAGCAACACAGCACACTTCAGACTATCAGTTACTTCCCCTTCATGGTCCTGTGGCTGACTATCAATGCACAGTATCACAAGAGATTATCTCTGCACATATCCCTGGCCTGGGACATTTAAAATTCTAACTGTTTCTACTGAGTATCACTTTTGCACCAACATAAAACCAAAACATCTTAAGTAGAGTCCTCGTAAGTCAGGAGCCATCTGTATCTACTTATCCATCTCTACTTGATGCGATCTAAATTCTTATATGAGACATAATTTGTAAGTTAAAATGAATTTCAATCAGATAAATAAGGAAGGGAGGGCATTTCTCAATCAGAGCAATGGCAGTCAAGTGTAAAAAAGTACATAATTTTTTAAGGAAAACAGCAAGTAGACTAGAAGGCTGAAGCATGAGATACCTATACATATATACAGACGTGATGGAAGATGGGCTTAGAAGAAAGGGAGCAAGCCCTGCACTCTTACTGTTCACCTGTGCACAATGTCTACAAAGGACATAGTAAGGTACTACATGATCCAGCTATTTCCAAGCAATGGTTTCTGGTTCAAACAAGCAAAAACCTCATTCAAAGTAATCAATATCACACATTCTTTCTCAGTATATTGTAAGTTGCCAAGAAAGTCAATGATTGGCCATGCACATTCAAGGACTGCTTTCAAGTAAAAAGAAAGAAAAAGAATCAAAGGAGAAGACAAAGGGCACAGACATGTGGGACCCTGTGCTATCACTTGGAAGCAGAATATTCCTGAAAAAGAAAGAGGATAGTTATGACTCTCAAGACTCGTGTCAATTGTTTAAAATGACTGCCTTCAAGAGTTTGAAAGATATGAAGATTGAATTTCTTCAAGAGGATGCTAGACATTTGGCTGCGAGAATCGTAGGAGATTATGTTGGCCAGATGGTGGCTACCATGCCAGAGAAGTCATGAAATGTTCCAATGCAAAATTGATTTAAGACAGGAAAACATTCACATATATTTTATGAGCCAAAATGTTACAATATCCCATCAAGAGTCCTCCAAATTCCTTCCTTTTGCTATCACCATGACAATCAGCATTTAAAAATAATAAATAAAAACCAGTCCAGAGGAAAGTCTTCTAACTCTTTCCACCCAAGTGTATGTTCCAAAGTTTCTATCTCTTCTCATTTACTGTGTGCAATGTCCTGAAGAAGCTACCAAAATTTTAAACAACAGCAGAGCAGATTCCTGTGTTTGGGATCTTGGACTAAGAAGAGAACATAGGAGTTACTGTTTGAGGTTAGCAGTAAAGTAAATCCTTGCAGCAAATTACACAGCTGTTCATGGCCATTTCATTTTACAGAAATCTGCCTTAGAACAAAGTAGGACTTCAAATTTGAAAATTTTTTCTACCTAGGCTATTAGATGTCACTAAAATTAGTATTGATCCTTCCTGGGATTAAAATTATTATTCTTTGATGATTATGTTTGAGTTTTGAAAGAACATTGTGATGGAAGTGTAAAGGAAGTATTTACCAGAGAAGAATGAACAGGGACTAGTTGGAAAGATAGTACAGTAAGACTCAACCAAAAGAAAAAAAGTTCAAAATTATTTTATTTAAATTGGTAGAGAGACATCCTGTGCTCTTCCTTGCAAATGCCTAAGACAATAATTTTCACTTTCCAATGAACTGACATATGTTGTTTTGAATTTTGTTTTTTGTCTTTTGTTGTTTGGCTTGTTTGGTTTTGTTTGGGGTATTAGAGATTGAACACAGGGATACTGCACCACTAAGGCCAGTCTTGAATTTGCAATCCTCCTGCCTCAGCCCCTGAATCACTGGGATTACAGGCATATGCCACCACACCGCACGAGGATGTGCTTTTCATAAATGAATTACCCAGAAAGCAAACATACCCACCTCTGTTACCCTAAATATTAACAATATTTAACTGAAATCTTTCTGAAATACAATATACACGTTACTGCCTTACATAGGAATGTCAAAATGAAGACCTCAACATACCTTACAATTAAGATCACTATTCTGAACTTGTACTACATCCAATAACAGGCCTATTTCTACTTTTGCTTCCAATCACATATTTAATGACAGCCTTTCACTTCTTTGTTTGCAGGACCACATCCTTTTTTTCCTGATTGAGAGTTTGTGGTTTCTCTGTATTAGAGTAGGGAGTCAGACAAATAGAGAAATCTCTGCTAAAGACAAATCAATAACCTAACAAATAAAGGGGATTTGTTTTTATCATTACAAAATACTTATAGGATTTGTATGTATCATTTGTTTTTTGTTTTTGTTTTCTGCTTTTAATTCTTTGGTTCACTCATAGCAGTGTTCCTCAGGGTTAAGCACACAGGTGGCAAATGCCTGGGACAGATGCATTAAAAAAGATAGAACTCATCCAAATAAGTTGGACTTGTAGGAAAAACTGTCCACACTCCTGCCTCCTATTACTGAGTCTGCTTTCTTGGTTACTGATCCTTGGCTCCCACTTCCAGCTATGTCTCCAGCATCATCTCCCAGCTGGCTCCCAGTCCTTCAGTGAAATGCTGATTTTGACCTTGGCAGGTTGCCATGATCCTACCTCTGAGACCACTAACTGAACTGGACTTGTTCCTTTTCAACAATGACCTCACGCAACCTGGATTTGGTCCTGCTAAGCCCTATGTTGTGTCAGGCAGAGCAGCTAAAAGACAAACCGACAAAGGAGTGAGATTTCAACTTACTCTGCATTTTCTTAAATCTAACTCATTGCATCATCTTGGAGGATTTTCCCTAGGCTAACAGCTGTCCTGGATAGTAGTACCAGTGAACAACTCCCTAAAACTATCCCTCAGAGAGCACTGGAGTTCAGAGAATCACACTGCTTTTGTCACTTAGCTGACACACAGACAAGTAATTGCTCTGGTTATTTCCCTAATGCAAATGATGAATCTAAGGCTCATTGTTCTCTAAGTCACACAGCTTTGCAGTTATAGAGCAGTCTCAAGTTCGGATACTCCATCTACAAATACCCTGAAATCATACTAAACCAGACCCCCATAAACCGAGGAGATGAAAATGCTCTGGATGTAAAGGCCTGCATAGCCACAAAGCATCTGAAGACACTAAAGAGAATAACACCTCATTCAAACCCTTAGAGAAAATTCTGAGGGAGAAATTCGTACCTCATTACGGCCAATGTATGGTTCAGTCCAGGGATTTGATTTTCTCTCCTAAATCATATTGTCAAGTATTCAAAGTCAGTCTCCCATTTCTCATTATCCATTACAGAAGGTTTTATTTATAACCAGGTATTTCTTTGTACAAAGGCTGCATTATTTCCAGCCTCTTGGGTTGCTGGGTAAGAAACTTTGCAGTCTGAAGGAAATTTGGATGTCTAAGGACAATAACATTGTTAGAAAACAGTGACAAAGAAATTAAAAGTTCACTTTAAAGGTTTAAACAAAGACAAGAGTGACTGTAATTTTACCACTTGTTCCTTTCCTCTAACTTTGAAGTATTTCAGATCTAATAAAAATGAGGAGCAGAAAGCAAAGAATTGCAATACCATCAGTAGTTACATCCTCTCATTATTCAGCCATATGTTGAAAAAAGATGGGAATGCTGATTCATACTCTCCTTGTCACTTCAGTATAATGTTTTGTTTCTGCAACCACTACCACTTACTGAGTCGATGACCAACACAGTCATAGTAAGGGAAAAAGAAAACAACCTCCCAGTTCATTTTGAAATTTCATAGCATTTCCTATGTTCTACTGAATATTGAAAGTGACAACTGATTATGCAGTTTATACCACGGATCTACTTAACAACCCAAAGTAGAGCAGCAATGTATGAGGATTCCGAGTGTTCTCTACAGAGAAGAGACAGCCAGTCATAATTGGACCTTTAATTATGTAGAAGTGCATCTACAGCACAGTCTCTGAAAACTCTAAAAAGTAAAATCAAAAGCAGTCTTTATGTTTGCTATTGGAAGAAAAGGATCACTGCAGGGCTTTGTTTTGTTTTTTAAATCAGACTCTAAGAATGGGACAACTACAGAAGCCTTGAGGTATACCAACTGTGGGATCCAGAGATCTGATACTTAGTTGCACAGGTGACCACTATTGCTGGAGAAGAGGAGGAAATAAACCAAGTACGTGACAAGTGGGGGCCTCAGAGCAGGCTCCATGTGACTCTGCAGCACCCTGAGGCAAGCTGGACCAGAGACAACACTACTCTTCCTAGCCACCTGGCCACTGGCCTTTTCATTCTGACTCAGCTTGTCCAATTTGTATGATTTGCAAGATGGAGGTGCTGTAGGAAGGAGATGACACAATTACAGGGTTTCTGTAATCTACAACAGAAAGATTCTGGTATGCTTTGGATAAAGGATACATTTCTCTTTTCTGGCTTTCTTCTGCCCCCCACCTCCAGGCCAGCAGCCAGCATCATTGGCTCCTTTGGCTCCTCTTTCCCCACTTCCTGGCCCCCAAGCCAGCACCATTCTTTTACCCTTGCTGGAACCCCACTAGCATTTGAGTTCATAATTCTCAGATATAAGGTACATTCTATGCTATTATTGAAATGAGTATTTGTTTTACATATTGCAAATTTTTTTAACAAATATTAAAAATTTTGGTTCAGTAATACACACACGCACATATACATTTTTCTGATAATTAGCTTTAAAGTAATATTCTTGTATAGATGTTTGTGTATATTACATGTTAAGCACATTTTTTTAAGGTAAAACTATAATTGAGCTTTCAAAATCAGGACTCTTCAAACCCTTCTTTAACTGAAAAAGAACTTCGAAAATCATAGTTTTTGTAGTAAGGAGAACATTTTTCAAACATGATCATGTGGTGGAGTATCTGAAAATCTCGTTTTCCTTTCCAAAACAAAATTAATGCCAAGATCATTGCTAATATTTTATATTAGTGTGGACTACAAAAGTTAAAAGACAAGATTCACAAGGCAAAAGTTAGCATTAAGAGTACTAGAAAGTTGGTTCAACTTTTTATTCCTACCATCTAGGGCAGTGACACTGATATTGGATTTTAGTATCCAAGAATCCTGTTCAACTTGCACCTGTGAAAGGATAGTTGTGATGGGATTTTATTTTGATAGTACATTTAAGATACAGTGGCAGTACTTGTTTATATGATATTATGAAAATGATTAACCAGTATGGATTAAGTACTGCTGAAGTCTTCAATATGTAAAAAATGAAACAGGGGGATTTTTTTTTTTTAAATCACTGCTTCTTCCCAAGATTCTATAAAACTCCTGGGTACCCACCAGTCCTTGATCTGTGACATTTCACACAGCTTGCAAATCTTCCCAGATTAGGTGGAAAAGTGATGCTTTCTCTAGTATTTGTGTTATCCCTACAATAGCATGAAGATCTTGAATTTTAATCAACATATCAGGAAAATGAACACTGGAATATTGTACAAACACAGTCTGCTGCTCATCCATTCTTAACCTTCTCTGAAAACATGGGGAGATGCAAATGTGTGCAATCATCAAATAAATCCATGCAAGATTCATATCCACTTCTGAAACTTCTACTAAAAATCTCTTTCGGGCTGGGGTTGTGGCTCAGTGGTAGAGAAATTTCCTGGCATGTGTGAGGCACTGGGTTTGAGTCTCAGCACCACAAATAAATGAATGAATAAAAAAATTAAGATCAACATGTAAATTTTTTTTTAAAAAATCAGTCCTTTTTGAAAATGACTAAATATATTACTTCAGATTTTTAGTTACTATAGCATGCATCTATATAACTCTTGTGAATCTTACTATCAGTGATTATCAAAGTTCAAGATGTTCTTGGGGAGTGGGGGCATTTTCCCAAGGAGAGTACAAGATATCAAAGCTGCTCATTTTTCCTTCAATGAAGGCAAATCACTGTTAAGCACTATGGGTACAAGACAGGTATCATCTGTAACATCAAACTGCTCACCAAGAGGCTTGGGAAAACCACCCTCTAAGTGGCACTTGTCCCCCAAATGTACAGCATCATCCAAACAGCATGAAAGCTGTACCTGCCCATCAATCTGTGCATCCCTGTTGGGCAGAGACCACGAGGTCATGTACTTCAGACTAGCTTGAGGTTTATATGTCTCAGCATGTTTGCTGTGACCTAGTCATGTCTCACACTCTCCATATCCAAGACTATACTATCCAAACTATAGACAGCCAGAAGCTACTTTGAAATAATTGTATTTTTCATGGGTTTTTACCAATTTTAGAATTAAAACCCTTATGTCCTACAGTTATATAAAGAGGTCATCTAGCTTAACGAGGGGGAAAATCAATTGCACGAATTCTAAAAATAATGGAATGTTGAAAACAATTCAATAGGCAGGCACAGATTAGGAAATTTTCACCAACTATTCATAACTGAATGAACAGGTACAATACAAAATACTCCATGCATTCTTATCAGAACACTAAAACCTATCACCTTAATTTTGTCTAACTATTAAAAAAAAAACAAAATTTTTCTTCGCTTAACCTCAAATACTAGTTGACTTTGGATTCACTTACTGATTTGTTTTGCAAGGGTAGGTCATTTTCAAGTTTTTAAACTGAAGGTAAGATTTTTGCTTATTGGTCTGAAATGTGTCACATTCTCAAAGACAAAACAAATGTTGAGCCAGCTATTGTGTCCCCACCAAAATGCAGTAGGCTTGAATTCCCTACCGGTGTTTTGATGGCTGCTCCATGCTGCCCTTCCCCTCTTCAGAGTTGGCAGTTTGATATCAGAGGTGGATTATATGACATACACATGAAACTGCATAATCTGGAACTTGCTTTTAATAAAATTACTTCAAAAGACAAGAAAGAAATAAAAGGCGGCTTTATTTTTTTCATGAGCTTATCCTTTGAAGAGCTACTAAGAGGAGGGCAGTTTACCTGCATTAGAAAATAAAGCAGTACTGTTAAGTCACTCATCCTAATTAAGGAACAGCGTAAACATTATTAGACACTCTGCACATCTAATATAGCACTGTGATGTTACCCAGTATGATGCTGCCTGTGCTTACTTCTAAATATGTTTGCAGGCTCCTCCTATTGTCCATTTCTGTCTGTTCCTTCCCTGCTTTTATTTTTCTTCACAGAAATGTCTGCCTACATTACACACAGTAACAAAAGTGAAGCCCCTTTGCAAGAAGGAAGCAGCCTGAATTTAAGTAGTTGTTCCTTGAAAACTTACTTCACCATCCAAAGAAACACTTTATTGTAACGGTGTCATTGCTACTCCTTAGACTCGTTATTATGTTTATGAAAGTTAATTATCTGATAAGATACACTGATTATTACTGCCATGAAAAAAATGTATGGGTATGTTTATTAATTCAAAATGTTCCATTAAAATAAAATGCATTAACTAAAGAAATGAACAATTACTTCTCCCTAATTATTATTGCACAATCTTTTGGGCATTTTATAACTTTTTTTTTTCTGAATGAATTCCACTTTATAGTTAAAGCTATTAGCGTTTACATTTTTTATGGTAATAGAATATGCTGTTTTGTCCATATTTTTATAATGAAGGACTTAGTTGAAAATCCAATGCTTTAAATTGAAGTGCCTTTTTTCTCTGCTGTAGAAATGTCAACATTTGAGCAAATCATTAAACATACTAGAACAAGAACTTACAACTCAAAGGCTGATTATGATTCACTTCAAATATTTAAGTGTTAGGTCAACATTCAACACAGGATGAAATTAAATGGCTTGTTCAGAAGAAAGAGCAAGAGGTTTTCACATGACTCTCCAATTCTTTTGTTTCCTTAGGATGAATAACAAATCTCATGTGAAAGGAAAACAAGAAAAGACATTTTAAAAACGGAGGCCATAATCCTAATGGAGTTAATGTGGCTTCCTATCACAAAGCTTTTACAGTTGTCTGTCTCATAAAATTCTAGCAGTAAATCTGAAGCCCAATATTCTTTCACAGAAACTGCCTCTTTCAGAATACCTATAAACTTGTGTTCTGTGATGAGTTGAAAGGAAAATACACACAGACCCCTAAGCCAATAGATCTGCAAATTTCTAGGTAACTCATTAATGAAAGAAGTGGACGAAATTATACAACCAACTAAATTCTATTCTAAATTCAGTAGATTCCAGTATGAGCCATCCCCTGTGAACTGTTCCCTACAGGCGTTCAGCAGAGTCCACCTTCCTCCCTCTGAATGAAGGGTACAGTCACTGGATTCAAGGAAGTAAACCACCCTGGCTATCTGCAACTCCACCTTCCCAAACCACTATGCATTGAAAAACTCAAGTTTTTGCTGCCCACCCAAACCTCAAAATGTCTTATGTACACACTATCTGTAACAATATTGCTGAATGTCATACTACACAAAAATAAAGGGAATTTGGAAGGCCAATTTTAAACAAAATTGGAAAATTAATTGTTCCATATTCTTTCAGTATAATCCATGAAACCCAAACCCTCATGGACCAGAAAAACTTGGTTCTTGGGTAATTGATGAAGTCTCAAGACACGAGTTAAGAAAATATAAAGATCACTTAACGAAACAACCCCTAAAAAATCTTAGGATTGAATTGGTCACTTTTCTCATTTTTTGCATATAACAAGACCCTACTGAACCCGGGTTACTATGTAAAAATATATCATCTTGAAAAGAAATGCCAGTGGAGTATTAAGCCCTGTTTCACTCAATAAAAACATACCAGGAGCAGGTCATCCTATTCATGAAGAACTAGGTCTGAAGATGCAAAGTGTCAGTTTATTCTTTGTGGTAAAATCTGTTCTCTGTTTTTCTAACTAAAAAGGGCTTTACCACATACTGAAAGACCAAATTAGGTGAGTGTACAATATGCATACTTGGCCTAGGTAGACAGATTTCATTCTGATTACATGCAGATAAATAGTTGGAGACGCATAAATTCACCAGGATTTTCCACAGGCCTCCCCCCTCCCTTTTTATTTTTCTCCATGGGCTTCCCTTTTTAGGTAACTGCAGAATTACGCTACACTCTTTTATGACACATTCCAAAAATCACCATTTTATATAGAATAATTTCTAGTTTTCAATGTAAATTAAAAACCAGCTGAGACTACACCAAGACAAACTGTATGCTATAATTGTTTAAAATGTCAGATATATTCATAAAGAAATAGCAAAATTATTACTAAAGGAGAAAATACAAACTGAATAATAGTGAAAAATATCTGAAAATTTGAAATGTGCATACATTGGGTTAAGCAACTTGTAGCACCTATCCTGCAATTAGGACTCATGACTTCATCTTAGAATCCCAAGTGAGATTTTCCTAGTCTCAAAATTGTTGTCTATGATCTAAAACTGATAACAAGCTTGAAATATCCCAGAAGAGATAGCCTACGATGAACAAGCCAGCAGCACAAAGAGACAACTACATACCTGCAGCTCACACCAAAATATGTCAAAACAGGTCTCTCCCCAGCATCCACTTCATCCTGCCAAACCCTTTCTCAGCTGCACAGGAGAGGTTCAGAAAGCAGCACTGATAGGTTTTGTGAAACTCAACGTTGAAAGGAGGGTCCATTCTTTCTCCTCTCTGGGAAAGGGGAGGGAGGATTTTCCCTTTCCCTGCAAAGTGATGACATTTCAAAATCAGCACTAAAAAGATAAGGAGTGCTCGTAGGCAGAGACTACACCTCCAACCCCATTCCTTGGATGGGCACACAGAGCTGTACTCTGGGGCTGCCATCAGCAGAGTGGGTGGATTTCAGGGACAGAGCACGTAAGCAGCCCAGAAATGTGGCACACTGTCTTATTTTATCCCCCTCCACCATTCAGAAGAGCAGTTTTCTTTGGATGCAGCCGATGAAGGCTAGAACACACTGATTTTGGAGAGTGCTAAGGTCACTTCTGCTGTAGAGTTGTGAGAGGGTTTAAGACCTGCTGGGCTGAGCCAAACCAGCAAGACAAACACACTGTGGTAAAGGGTGCCAGGGAGATAGACATGAGAAATCTCACCAACAGAGTTCAGAATTCTCCCATCTGAAGAGACATGTAGGTGACCGGAGGAAGGGCATGATCTGTTGGGCTGGCCCAAATCACCTCCAGGACAAGTAGTGGGAACTCCAACTGAGGAAGTATGCACAACTGGAAGGCGAGACCAGGATCTCTTAGGATTCAGCAAATTTTAAGGATATGAAGCCAGGCGTGGTGGCGCACACCTGTAATCCAAGCGACTCGGGAGGCTGAGGCAGGAGGATCGTGAGTTCAAAGCCAGCCTCAGCAACTTAGCGAGGCCCTAAGCAACTCAGTGAGACCCTGTCTCTAAATAAAAATACAAAATAGAGCTGGGGATGTGGCTCAGTGGCCAAGTGTCCCTGAGTTCAATCCCTGGCTCAAAAAAAAAAAAAAAAAAAAAT
>JAJEJO010000525.1:354554-374530 GCA_020662805.1 Glaucomys volans | reverse complement strand
AATAAGAGTTGTGAACAAATTGCCTAAAATCACTCAGCTAACAAAGGGATAGTTCCCTCTTTGAACTCATGATTTTTTTTCCTTTACCTCCCTGATTTGGGCAGGAAGACAAGGCAGCAGAAAAAGGTGGTTCGACATCACCTGTCAAAACAGTGAAGAGCCAAGAGGAAGGCTGGAAGGACCAGTCCAAGTATGGAGGGGCTGGAGAACCAAGCCAGGGAAAAGGCCATTGCTTTTAGTATTGAACCATCACTGCTGAATTTGTAAGCACAACTTTAGCTGCATTTCTACAAAGGAAGACAGCTTGAAGAGAAGTGGGTGGTGAGGAACGGAGGCAAAAATTTCTTCCAAGTGTGAGGACAAACATAGCAGGGTGGGGTAGGGAATCCTCTTTTATTTAATACTGTAGCAATGCAGACTTTATATATATTCTAATCCTACCTGTACAGAAGGAGTTGGAGAACATTTGATTGTAAGAAAACAAGCATAAAGTAAAATTAAATAAGGATGAAATAGTAAATAAATGCATTCTAAATAAATAACCCCCCATCTGAACTACTTGGTTTTGCAGAGAAATGGCACAGTACTTCTAGATTTTAAAACACATATGTAGAGTACCATCCCTAAGACTATCTTTGCTAGATGAATTAAAAAGTAAAAAGAGTGGATGGCATATAAATGATCAAGTCTTACAAAGCCGTTTCTGAACAGGTGAAGGTCAAAAGTGGTAATGAAGTGCATTAACTACATTAAAGAAGCAACGGAATGATAGTTTGTCCAAGATAGAGAATACAATAAACTGCAAAACAGGTTGGAAATTAATCCAGGAAATTTATAGCAATAAGTTCTAAATTTTACTTTTCAAAACAATACTTGACCAAATATTGTGTATAAGGGAGAAATGCCTGCATTCAACATGGAAACATACTCATTCCCAGTCATCTAAAATGGTTCATGTAAAGGAGCACACACCTAAAGAGTAGCTAAACACAGGAAAGCACGCACCACTGAAATCAATACAAGTACATAAGAATTCACAAGAACGAAGTGTCACAAATGTTAATCCAAACTAAATTACCATTTAGAATCATCTCCTGTTTGTAAATAATCTATTTATGTTGGGCCATCTTTCTACCTGTTTTCTACCATGTTCATGACAACTTAAGCCAATCTAACACTAAGGAAACCATCAATGTAATCCTTTTGGTTTAACTTGAAGCTAGATCATCTCACATCTATTTCTTCACAGAGACAGGAAAATAATGAGTGCAGAATCACTAATTAAACAGAATGAGATTCAAGTAGTTTATGCAAATGTGCTTTCATCATAGGATACCAGATGCAAAATTAAACAGAAGTCACCTGAGTCAGACATTAATTTTCCCAAGAAATTTGATACTATACCTATTAGCAAATCACATTGGCTAAAATTTCCATTTCAACTCTTCATCTTTGTCTAATTGCTATCTCTCATGTTTTATTGGGGTTCAATAGGATCTTTCATATTGATACTGACATGATGGTGTACCTTATAATATAAATTTAACTCTTCTTGCAAACATGCCTTGTTTATTTTGCTTCTTAAAAAATTCAAAACTATTTACTCTAGTAAACAGATTTTGGTTACAAAATATTCTTAGGAAAGCACTGGTTCACAATAGGAGAATGATGGACTTTCTCCCTAAAACAGTATCCCTTTCAGATGAACATATTAAAATACCAGCCAGTAATGAAATTTTCACTTAGGTACTTAAATATGATATCCACAGTTAGCAAGACAAATCTAATATACCTTGATTTTCTGATATGTGAATTTTGTTCCTCTGTGTGTGTGTGCGCGTGTGCATGTATGTGTGTGCGCGCGCACGTGTGCGTGTGTTTTCATGGTCCTAAATCCTCTTAAATCTTTGTTCTAATTCTGCCAATTAAGAACAAAAAGGGAATGAATATAATTGGATGATTCCTATTGAAAAGAATTAAAAGTCTCCCATTTATTTCTGGAGTTGGTTAAACATATAAAACTTACATATTTTATAAAATACTCAAAATTTATTTCCTTTAAGATTTCTTTATACATCTTATGATTTTAAGTTAATTCATATCAGCTGTTATCATTAAGTTTTTGTCTTTGGTAGTATCAAATCATTTCTTGAAGCCTTTTTCTCTGTGGTACATAGTGGCTGCCTTCATTAAACACATACAGACACACATACACCCACACATAATTAAAGGTTAACTGAAATGTAAGTAAAAACCAAATGAAATCAGGCTTGGAACAGTTGTGACCTCTTTCTCATGTTGTCACCTACTTCTCCCATCCTAAGCTTTAGTCTGCTCCATCTGCCTAATTATAAGCTCAAAACCCTCTGGGTGGTGACCAACTCTATATTCTGCACCACACTTAACGCATTTCTCATGCTCTACAAATTATTAACAGCAATAACATGTACTTTTCCTAATATAAAAGCAAATATAGACCTTAGAACTGTCAATTATTCACACTCCTTTAAATCTTCTAGACAACACCACCTCTTCATTCTATTCACTTTAATTTTCCTTCAACATCTCACTTATCTTTCCTCTCTGCATGTTTTTATTTATCCCCCTATTTTCTTTCCTCTTATACCTACTATTTCATCATGAATACCAGGTAACAACAGTATATTTTATTTAGCGGTTTATTTAACAGGCAATAGTATATGCAATAGTGTGCACAAAAGTGGTGTTTCTCAATTGACATAACTAACATTTGCAGATGTATAAATTTTTATAGTAAGGCATTTTCCTTTACACTGTAGGATGTACAGCAGCATTCCTGGAACTCCCCATCTGATTCTAGCAGCACACCCCACTCCTAGTTCTGACAACTAAAAATGTCCACCCAAATTGCCAAATATTCCCTATAAAATAACTTCTCTGAAAAATGGAGATCCACTGCTACACAGCAAAAGATTCTTTTCAGTGCCTCATATTGATGAAGATGATGCAGAGTAAATGTGAAAAATATAAAATGGAAATAACATTAAATCTCCCACACCTTAAAAATATTTTGAAGGTGCAGTTCAAGTACTGAGGCCTGCAGTTAACATAAGCAAAAACAGGGAAAATTCCAATACTGAGGATTATTTGATGAAAACAAAATTAGTTCTTCCACCTTACTTACGAAAGCAAACCTGAAACAGCTCCAAGTAGAACACTAGCTATGATTTAAGACCAGTATGTCTCAACGTCCAATTAAAATAAATCCTTCTAACAGCACTTTTATAAAATCACTTAGCTTGTTAAAACATATAAAATGTTTGGGTCCCCTGGGCTACATTATGATTAAGGTACATTCAGAGATGAAAAAATGCTTCTCATTTCCAAGGTTACAGTCCATTTCAAAATGAGCTATATACTTCACTATTTTCCAAGATTTCTTTGCTTCCTTCAGTAAACTAGCCAAGGTCCCCCTACTTTTGAGCTTTACTATAAATTGGGATACTGTCAAATAGCATTTTATCTCCAATGCACTGAAAGTTTTGTAAATTACAACCAAAATAAGCAAGGCACAGTTTTTTTCCAAGTTTTCTCTTCCACAGCCAATAAACATGTCAACAACAGCCTCCTTTAAGCACTAACACAAAATCATTAAATGAATATCCTATGAATTTAATTTATTAGAAGCATCATGAGATAGTGCTTACTGGCTTGAGCTCTTTTTGGGGGAAGGGGACCAGGGATTGAACCCAGAACCACTTAATCACTGATCACATGCCCAGCCCTTTTTATTTTGAGATAGGGTCTTGCTAAGTTGCTTAAGGTCTCATAAGTTGCTGAGGCTGGCCTTGAACTTGGAATCCTCTTTCCTTATTCCTGCAATTACAGACATGTGCCACCATGAAGTTGAAATAAGTTTTAATGCCTATCTTCCACATAGTGTTTAACAGATGTTCATGGGTATTACAGATTCATTAGTAGTGGATGTGCTTCAAAGCCAGTATTCCCTCACATGAAAATCCCATTCTTTCCCCTCTCCAATCTGTGTATTCCTTTATTCCTTTAGGTCATCCCCTTACTCTAGTTACTCTACCAAATACACCTGTCATCCTTGTTCCTGACATTGTACTACCACCTCCGGTTCCCATCCAGAAATAACGGAGCCCGTAGCCCCATCAACACAATCACAAGGCTCCAGGCACTAGGTTTTTACATGATTATCTCACGCCACCTTCAGTATTTAGATTTTAGAATCATTGTTTCTCTATTCCTACGGCCCCCATCCTGATTCACCCTTGTCTTATATGCTCTGGAAAATTTTAGAGGATGTCTAACTGATTTATGGCAGCATCCCTACTCTGATTTTTCCTTCACAGGGAAATATTTTTTCTAAAATGAATACCCCACGATTGAGACCCTATATAACATACTACAATATGCCCCAAGTCCCAAATTTTAGGAAAAACTCAGTTCTTAAAACCTGACAATGTTCTCTATCAGAGCCTTGTCTGTCACATTTTTCTCCAAACTGCTTCCTACATACCCAACATAACAAGTATCCCCAGATTCCCAAAGAAATGGCATTGTTCCTACTACTTCTGTGTATGTGAGGACTGTTGCCTGGCATGATGATCTTCAAACGTCTGTCCAGCTCTCTCAGAATTTCCTTTAGGCCTCCTCTCCTCTCTGAAAGAGTTTCAGAACCCTCTAGGAACAAAAGATGCTCTTTCTTCTGGATTTCCTCCCCACCACTCTCAACCCTACCTTAAGGAGCAGACTACTGCATTAGAGTTGGCTTTCTTATCAAACACTCCCACTGAAAGCTATCAACAAACATTAGCATAGTTTAAAATTATTTTTTGGCTTTAAAAAATTGAATTCTTCACACACACTAGGTACTTGAAATAGGTTTGAATTTAAAAATTTTGAAGTTTTTAAATGAATAAATATGTAAATGCTGGGGACAAGTTCCAAAATGGACAAAGATATGATCAAATGACATTTTTACATGGTTCACATACTACCCAAGAAGGATATTGTCTTTTAATATAAAATTAAACAATTACAACATGGAAATGATTTTCAAGTTTCATCTCATAATTTTGAACCTGGAACTCGCAACAGTCCAAATATGGTTGCCACACAGTTCTTAGAAACCAGGAGGCATAGAGTAGGACATCAGTTACAACTCCTATTCCAAAATGCCGTACTTCCCCATGACACCTTGTAATACTCCTTAAATTATTAACAGACCCTGACACCAGAGGCAGTGGTACAAAAACATTTATTTAGTTCTAAGATTAATGATTCAGAGGGAAGGGAAAAAAGAAGCAGCTATTTTGATCAGTTGGGGGTCTCAGTGTCTTTTATATCTGAGTCTCCACTGGTCCCCAAGCTCTTGGCTGGTGCAAGCCTGCAGGCCACATGTGTCTCTCTCTTGCTGTCTCTACTGACAGCTTCTCTGTGTGACAGCCTAGAAACCCAACAGTGAAGTGTGAAAATAACACAGGCAAAAATTTAAACAGGAACTCAAAATTGGAGTTATATTTATTTCTGAAAGTTTTGAATGCTTTAAACATTTAGAAAACAGCTTCCTTGGTAGAGCAAATAGATTAAAGAGAAATAGAGACAAAACTACTTTATCATTTCATACCCATGCTCTAGGCTACCCTGACTGCCCTTAGGACCCCGGCACTCTTTGATTAATTGTTCTGATTCAAATGAATGCCAACTGACTTTCAAAAGCAGTTTGCCACAAGTTAACATCCACCGCATCAAACTTGTGCTTTTGTGGCATGGTATGCTTTTTTTAAGGAAATTTTTTTAAAAATTCTTTTGGCATAATGTGAGGAGATGGGAGAAGTTATTTTCCCTAATTTCTTCATGATTTCTATTCTCTCTCTCTGGTTCAATAGTGCAAGCTCAAAAAGGACACAAGAAAGCTCTGCCAAGTTTTCCTATCAATACTTTTCAATCATAAAGTGGATACAGTATTTGATCCATGTTTGCTTTATTTAGGATAACATCTTAGAAGCAAAGAGGAGTACAATTATCAACACAATCACCCAACTCCCTTTCCAGACAAATGGTTTTCAAGGGTACTATGTACTGTCCAGTGGTTTGGTAGAAGACTGCTGTGTGTGTAAAACTATTATGAATATAACTATTATGAATATATAGATATGCAAAACCACACAGCACATTTATACCCATTTCAATAAAAATGAAATTGGTGGCATAGTTTGGAGCCAATGCTCTAAAGGATGGGCTAAAGTGAGGTCTAGCAGTAGCAAGGATAATTTACACAAGAATTAAAAGAAAATGCTTTGGGGTAAAGAATTAAATGCATGCAAATATGCATTAACAAGGCTATCATGAAATAAAGAGCAACACATGTCACAAGGCACATCAGAAAGCAATCTCAGGAACATCTGAGGTAAACTCATGACCTCACTGGAAGCACAAACATGGTGAGAAAGGAAATTGATATGTAAGAAAATGAAGATGGCAGCACAGCAGTAGCGATTCTTGTTCTTAACAGCCTGTCTTTTAAGAGGTTTTTAGATTACATAAACCATAGTTGCTTCCTACTGAATTTCTAGGAATCCTAAAGCAATGAATTCTCATCCTATCTCTAGTATCATAGCAGAACTTCAATACAATTTGTTCATTGTCACATAATTTCAGCAAATCAGTCTATTGACATGATTTCTGATCTGGAAATTGAGATGTTTAAAATAATTTAAATAGTTCTCTGAAATTCCTATTTCTAAAACTGCTTCAAAATTCCTAAACTTTCCCACAATAGTAAAAAAAACACATGAGCTGTGATAGCCACTTCTCTTTCCTTGTGGTCATCTCTGCTTTTTAAAGGAAAGACCTCAGCAAGGCTGGCCCACTGCTGACAAAGGGTATATATAAAGTCACAATTTTACAAATGAAGCACCGTCCCATACTATAGAATGCCTTCAACTCCTGAGTCAATATTACTTTAAAAGTGCTAATTTCTCTGTGAAAAGCCTCACCAATTATATTGGTGGCAAATGCATGTGGTTTAAGAAATAAATATTTGTGATCAATACTGAGATTCAAATGTAAAAGAATAATGGTATGATGTTCTCTCCCATGTCAGGACTGAGATCACTGCAAAGAAGGTTTTGTTCTCCACAGGCTCTTGCTGCTATCCACACAGCTCACCTTCTGCCATGGTCAATACAGCTTCTTCTGTAGATAGGCTTCATTCATTAATGCTGAACAAACAGAATATGTGCATTTTATAGCTTATAATTAATAAAAGGTTCTCAAACTCACAAATGTACTAATTCTAATTACAGATATCTTATATTTTACACTGCCTATCTGTTGAAGAAAAGATCATCAATTGACCAGGAAGTAAATTAATCTCATTCCAATGCTTAATGTAATCCACAATCATAATGAGATTAAATGTAATACTGAAACATTACTTATAAATCTTGTGCTATATATTAAATGACTTTTTTATTTCTGCAGCATAATTGGAAATATATCATGTTATGTGTGTTATAAAATCGACTTATTTAATCAAAGGCAAAATAAAAAAGTTAAAAGAAAATGACTCTAAAAGATGCCAGCAGCATAAAGAGCAAACATTGAAAAATCAACATTGAAAAGAATCCAGGGTCTTCATTTATACCACCTGCCCCTCCTCCAAAGCTAATTAAAATACACCTTAGGAAACAACTGTCTACCATTTTAATTATATCTCTTCCCTTCCTTTATTCCTCAAAGAAGTAAGAACCACAACTCCCAGGATACACTCTCACTCAGTTACCATATATCTCCTCCCCTACAGATCCTTTCCTCACATCACTGGTGGCTACTACCTCTCCAGACATATGCAATCACAAAATTCAATGTCCATGTAATTTCACAACCTGCTAAATTCAACAGCAATTTTATTCAAAATTGCTATTAAATTCAATAGAATTTATACCATATACATATTGATTATAAATCTATATATAATGTATACCTCTATGTACTATGGAGAGATATATCTACTTTTACACTATCTAGCTAAATATGTGTATTACATATGTTCACCTAAAAATGTACACACACATTTATATATCCTTTTTATTCCCAAAACAAATCATGGTATACATTTGTTTGCAAATGCATTGTTTGCCATTCAGAATTAAGCTTTCATGGAAACAATATCACATATTCCCAGGATAGCCCACCAAAGTTTTATAAATCCATCACGTGGTTGAATTATTGACCTTCCAGGACTGACTTTAGTTTCAGCACCCTCAACAATGATACCACATTGAGGAAGCAGCAGCAGCCCCATGGAAAATGAGGAAGAGAAAAAGAATACACCTCCCCTTTCTTGAAGGGATGGGGAATTTCTCCTATCCCTTCTCCACCCATCTTCTGACTTTACTAGTACCCTCAAATGCCCTGTGTGTTAAGCCCATAGACCTCTACTGAGGTACCTAATTCCCAATCATTCCTCATGCCTACATTGCCTTGGTTTCCCTGAACTACATCCACAGACCCAAACACAGAGCATACAGGAACTCTTAGGTGTGAGGATTTGAGTTTCAGTTTCATTTGAGTAAAGGTAAAGCCCCATAACCACACCAAACACAGACTTTTTTTTTTTTTTTTTTTAAAGCATGGTTGTTAATGCAGCTAGGCCCTAGAAGTACTGTAGCTAGTGAACTTTAAAGACTCCCACCCGCCTAGGATGTCTATAGGCCACAGGTAAGTTTGGTTGTTTAGAAATAAGCATTGTAGATATTATTTTAAAGTTGAATTTAAAATCTTCATCCTTGCATATAAATTCATTTTTCCACTGTCATTACTGCTTCCAGCAAAATGTTAAATAGAAAAAGGAACAGTAATAGTTGCTCAGTGGTCACCTTCCTCATTTAAAATGCATAATATCTATTGTTTTAGTTTTTATATACTTGGAATCCACTGTAGGGTTTGGACTCTAAAAGTGCTGGATAACTGGCCACTGCAGACAAGACAATAAACTATGACCTCCCAAAAGCTCTGAGACTATTTTCCATAAAACAAGCAAGGTTATTAAAAAAAAAAAAATCCTTGGATAAACATGTCACCACTTCCTAGCTGACATTTATGAGCATAACATGTAGGTATCATATTCACTGGGACAGCAAAACAGCAAAGGGCACATTTGTCACTTAGTACAAGATGGCCACAACAATGTGCAGAATGTATCAGCTCATCAAAACACCATAAAAATGCATTATGCATTAGGCAAACAACAAATAGTGTTTTAACACCAGAGAAGACCAAGTCAGAATGTAAATTTATTTATTAAAGCCCCTTCGATGAGAGGACTCCTGCTGGGATATGCACTCTTAGCATGACAAACAAAAACTAACAATAGGGGCTCACAGGAGGGTGCTTGAACCTGGGCTTTAAGTAATTAACACACTTTTCTCCCCTTAACTTATACCTGTGGAGATTTTTCCGCCAATAGTTAAGACAAGATGTGATCCTAATCATAGCAATTGGTTTGTAAAGCTCTTCTCTTATTAAAACATTGGATGGAGCATCACATTTGAGGAGGATAAAATGAGATAGCTCTACCTGAGTACCTTCCCACTAAATGTCAGAGATGTCCTAAAACAAATTAGATGTTTTCTTTCCTAATTTCTGACACTTCAAATGCAAGGAACACTCCTTACTTTGATTCCTCTCACTTAGGCCTATTGTGGGTTGTTGCTGTTTGTTTTCTCCAATCCATCACATGCTCAAATTATTGACCTTGCAGGACTGACTTTCCCTGGTGCTAATTTTAATTTGTTTGTAGCACTGGGGACTGTGACTTCCAGGTTTTAAATAGTGTCTAAAGGTTTTTAAACCTGGATTCTGAAGACATGAGTTTTCATCATGATTTCAGCTGCAGCATTTCAAATCATTACTTCAATAGGTCCCCATGATTTTCCATGTTAATTTTTATAAGTGGAATATAAAGAAAGAGCAGCAAGTTTGGAAGAAAAGGTGGGTCTGGTTCCAGGAGGTATATCACTCTTGGGTACCATACAAGAAGCTGTATTTCTGTATATGTTATAGTGTCTCTTTAATAGAATTCTCAGTTCTACTCAAATCAGACATTGTGTTTATAATTTGACTGTCAGTTTTAAAATCCAAATTTACAGGCACACAGGGAAGAATAGGAGACCTTATAAGTTAAGTTTATTTGAGAAATGGCACTTCGTAGCTTTGAAAAGCTCTCTTCCATGGAGTCACTCCTTGCGGGGGGGGGGGGGGGGGACATTATATGTATATGTATGTGTGTGTTCATGTGTGTGTGTGTGTGTGTGTGTGTACGTACATACACCCCTACATATAGAAAATTTCAGAGAATGTCCATTGTCTGCAGAACAACTCACTTTCTTCAGCCTGGCATTAATATGCCTCTGATGCAGCTCCAACATGTCTCCCAGAAACTATTCCACATGTGAAAAATAAAGGAGTAAGAAAGAGAAAACAAAGAGGGGAAGAAGGTGGAGGAGCAAGAGAGAAAATAATGAAAAATAAAATTCTTCTTGGCCTACACAATATTCTTGCAGGAGACAGCATTTTCTGAAGATATACCTATCTCATCCCATCAGCATTCCTCCCAGTAGTGGTGATGAGTCTCTTCCCTCCCCTTGCATTTGGAGGGTTGTGGCAGCTCTGGACAATAGCCTATGCTAAAAGCAATGCTATGTAACTTCAGAGGCAAAGTCCAGCTGCCCCTCTTGCAATCTCCCCACTCCCTTCTTGCCTCTTTCTACACCTACTAGAACATGTGCTTTAGGAATCCTGACCCCAGATGTAAGAGTTCTAATTACTCTGAAGTTGCCATGCTAGAGAGAACTCATAGGCTACATATGGAGAGATGTCAGAAGAGTAAATATGTCAGACCCCAGATGTTCAAAACCTCCCTACATCAAATAGGCCACATGTAAATGAGTGAGGCTTCAGAAGAGTCCAGCAAGCCCCTTTAGGATCTTCCTGCTGAAGCCCAAGACACTGTGGAGCAGAGAAAAGTCATTTCCAATGTTACACCACCTAAATTCCTGACCTACAGCATCTGTGACTGTAACAGGTCTTAAACCAACAAATTTGTGTATGTGCTCCATACAACAATTCCAATATGCTGCATTAATTACTAACAAACCAAATTTTTTGCAAAACAAAAACATTTTGTATATAATCAATGCTCAACACAACCACTTGACAAATCATTTCTATCTCAAAGAGGAAGATCGTGCTCCAAGAATTTATAGTACATTCAATGTTACACAGTTGAGAGGTGAATGAACCAAGAATGGAAACCAGGTCCTTTGTACCACAAAGTCCATGATCTTCCTCTTTCCTTCATTGCCTCATTCTGAAAGTAGAAATCAAGAGATTTTACTTCCAGCTATAGCATTGGATTCTAAGACTATTCTCATTCATCCTCCCTTTTCAACTAACCTCAAAGACCCTAAATCATATGATTGTAGACTAATTCTAAATTATAGTTATTTTGAGACATGTTGAAGCAAAATATCATAAGACTAAGGGAGTTTATTTTAAAGTTGATTAATTAAAAACTATTTAGGAAGAAGACACTTAATTGGAACAATATTAGGGCCCCTACTGTGTTTTGATTTTAAAGGTTACAAATTACACTATGACAAAAGTGCTCCTATGAATTATAATTACATTCATTTATTTCACAATGAATGTTTTCATTCAAAAAATTATACTGCTCTCTGTGGGCATATGATTAATATGCATGTCCTCAGACAATATTCACAAACTTTACAATCCTAGAGAGAAAAAAGTGATCCAGTTTTCCCAGTCCAAGCTTGTTCAAAATAAATTTCTACACCTCTAATGATGCTCTACTGGGGATGGGCGATGTGTGCATCTGAGGATGTGCTGTTTGCATTCTGTCCTGTTGCTTTCAAGGGCAAAAGCACTACATTGTTATTCCAATGGATGGAGCTTATAAAAAGCCATCCGTATATTCTGGACCCTTCAAGAGAAAGATTTTCTTTGGCAGTGAATGAAAACAAAGATGAAAGATGAAAAGGAACCATCCCTGAAAGGAAACAAAAAGGCCTCTACAAAGAAGTGCATAAACATAGAAAGCATAAAAGAAGGTGCATTATATTTGGAGCAAGAGAAGAGATATAGGAAAGCCCAATGGACCAACAGCATTCCTTTACAAATACTGTTAAAATTTGAGGGGAGAGAGGAACTATGTTTGAAGGTTTCATGAACTAAACTGACAGTCAGCAGCTTAAAATACTCACAGCCACAATGTTTCCATTTTGTTGGGGTTCCAGAACTCCTGTGGGCAAACTCTGCCTATAAAACAGACTGGGTGTGATGTGTCTATATCAAGACAGCAGACATACCAGGAACAATTGGAATCCAGCCAATATTTTGGTTTAAAGTAATATCAATCAACTAGCTGGGCTGATTTTTACCATAAATGGCCCATTTTTAAACTGAATGGTGGACTGTATAAATAAGTACAGAGCTAACAACAAAGAGCAGCACATGAAATCAGAGGTGTTCGAGAATGTCTGTGATGACATGGCAGCAGCAGAGGAACATGCCAAGCAAATGAACCAAATCTAATCACCTCTGCATTTTCAGATGGATATCTTCTCCATAACAGTACCTTAACACATGGTGCTTTTTTGTTTTTTCAATAAAAAGCCAAAGGAGTACCATGGTCCCCTTTATTATGCCTTTAAAAATAAAAGACTCAAGCCAGACTAGACTGTTTTCTTTTAAATCCTAGTTTCAGTTGTTTTCAGCAACTCATTTTGAGAAACATCTGGCCAGTCAGGCTCTTGGGGAGATGTTCAAAAACAAGTGTCCTCATTTGAACGCTAAGGGACTCTCCCAAGGGAAACAGTAGTCCTTTGAAAGCAAACACTATCAAAACATCTATAATACTTGAACTTCTTAATCAAATTCAGTGTGCAGTGTGCAATATGACCCCATTTCATCCACAATCCAAAAAGAGGAGAGGGTGAGAGATCTTTAAGGCATCACATTGTTTTGACCCTATGAACTTGAATATCGAGAAACCAATTAGTTTTGACCCAATGTTGAACAAGTACAATATTATATAGAGAAGTGGGTGCAATGAGGAACATTTGTAACCCCAGTGACTCAGGAGATTGAAGCAGGAAGATCACAAGTTCACGGCCAACCTCAGTAATTTAGCGAGACCCTCTGTAACTTGGCAAGACCCTGTCTCAAAATTTAAAAAAAAAAAAAAAAAAAAACAAAAACGGCTAGGGGGTGTATGTGCCTTGGTGGTAAAGCCCTGGGTTCAATCCCCATTATAAAAAAATTTAAAGATTATGCATAAAAGAATTAATGATTGAACACAGCTAATCTAGAGTCTGAATTTATGTAAAAACCCACATGTTGGATTTGTGCAGGATGAAAATTCTCCAAGTTCAGGTTCAGAACACAAAACCTCCTCATGTTGAACTGAATTAAATATATTCTAATTCTTAACAGAAAAGATCCATGTTAGTCAAAACCTGATATATAAAATACATCATATATACATTATCTCCTATAATAATTTTCATGAAGTAGGTACCAACTTTGTAACAGAGATGAGTGAAAGAAGAGTCAAATGAGACAAAAGTTTCATATGGTTAGCTGTAAGTGACAAACTTGGGATCAGAACCAGTCATTTTATGAAGAGGCTCAGGAACTCAGCTCTACCAAACCCTCACAACTGACAGCAAGATAAGAAGATTCAATGTTATAAGTGACACTGAAAATGCATACTAAAAATAAAAGCAATTTCACGTTTTGATGCATGTAGAAATAACTAAGGTTTGGGTCAAATGTTGAGAGCTAGTTCTCTTTACACCTTCTATCAAGAGAGAACTAAACAAAAGACCAACTGACTCAAATTTTCAAAACTCTAGTCCCTATGAAAAAAGTATATAAGATACAGAATTTCCTCTGGGAAGAATAGCCTGTGTAAGATTATTTTTTCACTCTCTTGATTGAAAGAAAAGTCAATTAAAGTTCTCCTGTGAGGACTTCAATACCATGACAAAGAACAAAAAAAGACACTGGACAGGTTCTGAATGCAGCAAGCTGGGCTCTGCTCAAAAATACTCCATATATTGCTTGTTAAATCAAATTCAGTCCTTAGATTTTACAGGTTTAAGAGAAGATATGGAATAACTGGCAAAAAAACAGAAAATCTTATTCTACATTTGGTTTTAAACTGCTTTCTTTCAAGTTTTCCCTTTATTTTTACATTAAAATTTGTCATGGCCTATCTCAAATCTGAGAGAAATGGCATTTTCAAAAGAAAACCAAGATAAATGCCCTTTAAAGAGAGTTGGGCAAGGATAGCACAGAGAGTTTGTTCCAGGTATGTGATGAGAACCACATGGTCCATGAGGCTTCCTGCACTTGATAGGCTCCTTCAGGGGAGCCAACATCAACACACTGTAATGTTTACCCGGACTGCAGTCACAGCCAAGGTCAAGTGGAGGGGTGGGCTCTGTGACTCTCTGCCTAATTCTTTAATGTCAACCAAGAAACTGACATTTGGGGGTACAATACTGCTATCCAAAGCAAACATGTGGGATGTGGAAATAAACAAGAGATCCTTAGGTAAAATGGGAAACTGAAAGCTTTCCCAATTACTCTCCTGTCTTTTCTTTTTTTTTTTTATTTTAGTTCATTTTTCTTTATTTTAGTTCGTTTACTCTCCTTTCTCATAGTAAGTTTCACATTATGCACTAGACACACACCCAAAAACTTCATATATATATCAATTTCGACAACTGGTACATGATGAGGTTATATAAGGACTGAGCTGCCTAGGTTCAAATTCTTTGCTCTCTGATTACCAGTGGATAATCTCTCAAAATATCAAAAACCAGGCAGTAGAGCTATATATCACTTTTACCATTCTCTGAAATTCCAGATACCTAGAAAATTGTTCATTACAATAAAAAGTGCACTATATAATGACAATGAGAATTCTTCACTTTTTAAAAAATATTTTTTTAGTTGTCAATGCAACTATTATTTTATTTGTATGTGGTGCTGAGAATCAAACCCAGTGCTCACACATGCTAGGCAAATGCTCTACCACTGAGCTACAACCCCAGCTGGAGAATTCTTTGCTTTTAAAAATGAGATCTCATGAACATAAATAATTGTCCATCTACTTAATTGGTCTCAACCAGTACATTAATGATGTTCCGTAATGTATCAAGTTTTCATAAGCAAGATAGATAGGGGGCCCTCTTTCCTTTTTTCTTAATTCTCCTCATTCCCATAACCCCTATTCTTTTAACAAATGAATAAGATCAGATGATATATACCCTAAGCTATTTAGACACAGGCTTTTAAAAGGAAACAAAATCATAAGATAGTATCTGTATAGCAAGAAATAAGAAATATTTATAAAGGAAAACAGATGTTTAAATTATAAGAAATTTTTAAAAGGAAAAGAAATGTTTAAACCTTGGCACAGGGATTTGATTGTTTTCCTTTTTTTGTTGGATGAGGAGAAAGTACCCCCTGAAAAAGCCCAGAAGTGAAGTATCTACCAACTGGAACACACAAACAAGCTGAACCCTGTCATCTGGAGCTGTGAGGGCCCTGGACTCAGGTCTGCCTAGTCCTTCCTCTGGACTATCTAGAACTGTGGTCACTAAGAGAATCCAGTTAAAAAAGGAGACACATTATAGAAATGAAAAGTTGTACCCTATTTGTGTACAATGAATCAAAATGCAGTCTGTAAAAATAAAAATAAATTAATTTAAAAAAAAAAAAAAAAAGGAGTCAAAGATGACAGCCTCTGAATCCCAAGGTTCAGGTTCTGGCTTGGTCTTTACTTTTTAAGTCTCAGTTCATTTTCTCACCTAGAGTGAGTCTCAAATGATACAAAACCATATCTCAGAAATTCATCATTTCAATTAAATATGTGTTGATAGCTTTGAAGATAGAATCCAGTGCACATTAAATATATTGGGTAAATATATGCTGTTGTTATTTTTGGTGCAGATGCTGTTATCAAGATCCTGTAACAAATTTTTCAGGTTATTCATTCATGTCACATGAGCCCTTACAATTGATACACTACCTACAGAATATAGTTACCCATCCATGATTAAATGAGCTTATGAGATATGTATTAAAACATGCATCAGTTTCCATATCTATGCTATGAATGAATTCGGCCAAATAATTTCTAAAATCCCTCATAGGTCAAAATCTTACCACTCTCTAATAAACATCTATGCCCATTTTCATATCACCACTGCCATCAATATACATGTGAATATATTTGAAGATCTTCCAAATTTCAGGGCAAAAGAAACAGACACAGGCTGAAAGGAGCCTCTTCAAAATAATATATCAGAACTGGAATACATACATTAATGTTTTTGTCTCACTCCTCCTGAATAATGGAAATGTCCAAACCAGGTTGGGTAATCCCCCTAATGTGACTCTGAGACCTATCTTTACAACCTGTCTTTTCACCTCTAGATGTATGGCAATGAGAATTTAGCACTACATGGCAGCCATTATGCTTTAAAATAAACAAACAAACATACAAACTCAAATTCTGAACAGGAAGATGAAAACAAAATCAGAGAAGACACACATGCCTTTGGGGAAAGAAATCTTTCCCCTATCCCTATTACATTACTTCTTGCTACTGGAGGAAGCTGTGGAATCACAGGATGTAATATCCCATCTGGTCACCTTCTCCTTGGAATATACATTGAGAGAAAAGGGAATGCTTAATTGGAGAGAACTTTAAAAATTCTTCTCCTAGCAATCCTAAAACCTCCTACAACTAAATAATATTAGGTTATTTTCTTGCATGCATGACTTAGCATAAGTTGCTTCTTTAAAATATTTTGACCTAAAAATAAAATCAGCAATTTATCAAGAAGAGCTAATTTATTTGAGAACACAGGTTATTTCTCATAAAATGGAACAAAATTGATATTAAAATGAAAAAGAACATAGCAGGAAAATGATGAAGAGGGAAGTAAAAAAGCAAAAGATGGAGAGAAAAGAATAAAAATGGTAATTCAAGATAGTATGGAGAAAATGCTGGGGATATGGGACAATCCTAGAAAAGTATATAGGATTAATGGCTAAAATTTTGAGCCAAGTTTCTTTTCACAGAATTTTAAAGACGGATAATATACTATTTTTTAAATTATCTTTTAAATTAGCAATAACTGTACAAATTTATAGAGTAAATACGTTATTTTGATATGCATTTACATCGTGAAACCTAGTCCTCTTTAAGGTGACAATTTTCATCTACTCCCTGAATATATAACAAAATTAATAAGTGGAGAAATGGACTTCACTGGGATGCATCCTCCTTTCTTTTCCCACATCAAGGGAGGCATTAATGAATCTTCAAAAGGTAAATCTTTGAGAACAAGTGAAAGGACATTACTACTCTCTTAATTAAGAGTCCAGAGTGAACTATGCATGGGAAGAAAAGATTTTAAGAGAATGATTAAATGACTCCTGGCACAATTATTCCTCACAGCCACTACCACATACTGTCTCAACTGATCTCATTTGATCTCAGAAGGACCAAAATAAAGAAAAGGAAAAAGTCAGGCATAGTGGTGCCTACCTATAATCCCAGAGACTCTGGAGACTGAGGAGGAAGGAATACAAGTTCAAGGCCAGCCTCAGCAATTTAGCAAGGCCCTAGGTAACTTTCAAGAGTGTCTCAAACTAAAACTTTAAAAAAAGGAAAAAAGTAAATTGATTCAAGAGAGAGTTTATCCAAACACATGGGTATCCACTACTGGTTTCACCCTTCCCATCCTGTTCTGCTGCCTCAGAAACTATTCCTGAAGAAACAGTCCAAAGTGCCATGTTCAGAAGTCCTCTAAGTCTGTTCCCCTAGAAGAATAAAAATAGAACAGTCCTGTTATCGATTAGCAATGTCTGCTTTGAACAAGGGCTACAGGGAGCCAGAAATAAGCAAACCTCTCCTGGTTGGTTAGAATCTCCATAAATCTTTGAATTCACAAGTCTTTTGATGTCTAGGTTACATAAAAACTCCACTGAATCTGAAGGCACTTTGCCTGAAATTGTTTTGTGTACAAAAAGCATTCTGAATTGTGCTTTGAGGTTGCTATCTTCTGACCAAATTCCAAGAGGCCAAACAATTTCCACCTTGGTATTTGACAGTTTACTTAAAATAACATTGGTAGGACTTCCTTTCACATTTTCACTGCTGTGATCGAATACTTCTACAATCTAATGCTAACGTCACCCCCAGAGCAACTTCATGCTACTTTATTCCTTCCTGTTAGTCCTACCATATGCCCAGAATATACTGGCTTGTGTGTAATCATGTTGTTCTTCCTCCTACTTCCTATTTCTCTCATTCCATGGCATCCCTCTGGGCCTAGACCTAAGAACATCTACTTCCTGGATTATTTCATTATGTTTTTTGGAAAACTCAGACTCCTCTCCTTTGTCTTTTTGATCACATTGCACTTCTTTAGACCCTCAAAGAGCTCCAAACTAAGTTACAACTAAAAGATTTTTACTCATGCAGATGGAGACTATGCAGTAATGGAACTATATTAGACTACATGTTAGAGGAGCCTATCTGCTATAATCAGCAACACACATCTTTGTAACTGGACAAAACAGAATATATTCTCCACGAATGACACAGGCAAATGTGAGTCACAGGGAGCCTCCCATTCCTCCATCTAGTGTTCTATAATTCTCTACTCCTCAGAATCTTCCACCGGATCCTGTGTGTTTAGCCAAGAGATGGACCACAGAGCATGCAGAACCTTAACAGGAGGTGAAACTCACTTCCCTCTCTTTTGCAATCACATCCCATTAACCACCACATCAAACTGCTAAGAAGGTAGGGAATGTGGTCTGATGGTGTTCTCACAAAAAGAAGACATCTTGGTGAGCAGCAGCAATCTCTACCACAGACTAATTTAAGCCATCAATTTTGATTTCCAAGAATATGGCAAAATGATATTTGTCTCATCTCAAAAAAAAAATGTTAGGAGGATCACGTAAATAAGAAATGCAAAATACAATTTTTAATTTGTAAAATTCTGTGTAAATAAATGATTCAATGCCCCCTGGAAATCCACAGAAGATTATTTTTGGGAATTCTTGAATACAGAAATATTCCTGGTGGTTGCAGGCCTTCTCCTAGATGGTAGTTCCATTTAAAAAAAAAAAAAAAAAAATTCTTTAGTACTCATAGTTTCATGCTGCAAATTCAAGTTTAGCTCTTCCTTGATAGTTGTTTAAAAAGAAATTTTTAAATAAGTCTCCAGACTTACTGAAAATTAATCAAGAATGAAGTTAAATCATGATGTAAAACTCTGATTGTAAACTAAGTTCACTGCTCAGCTATGGGTTCAGTTCACCCACACCAGGGGTAAAACATAATTCAAGCCCAAGTTCAAAAGATGAGCAAAATACATACTGCATACCATGGAACACTGAATTAACTTGGTCAAAATTACCCACGGCAGCCCTACGATTATGGTATCATATGATTGCGGTATTATACATGATACATGTGGAATAGATGCTCTTGGAGATTCTGAGAGACTATATCATAGCCTCTACATCTGAAGTTCTGCAGTTTCTGCCACTGCCTCCCAGTCTACCACCACAATTCTAACCCACACTTTTCTAGCAGCTCTGCAAACCCTATTTCCAGAAACCTTACTCCACTGCACAGTGGAACACCTCCATTTTCTCCTTGTCTTTGGTGGCCCTGGAACAAACCTATCCCACAGGACCATTCACTTTCAGGAAAAATATTTCCTTTTTCTCCATGTTGAATTTCTTCAATCGAAAGACTCGAAAAAAATCAAGCCAGGTGTGGTGGCACACATCCATAATCCCAGCAGCTCAGGAGGCTGAGACAGGAGGATCACAAGCCAGCCTCA
>JAJEJO010000525.1:343980-354454 GCA_020662805.1 Glaucomys volans | reverse complement strand
GCAGAACTGAGGGAGTAAAGATGGTCAAGCCTCCGCAGGTAACTCATTTTCTATGGGGGGCATCCATCATTCGGATGTCCATATTCCATGTAAGTGATAGAAGACTGAAAAATTGCTCGGTGGCTATGAGGAAATGTAGTGTGTTTAAATAGAGTTAAGTGAGCTGTTTCCATACAGCAGTTATGAAACTGCTCTGAACACATTTGCATGTTCATTGCTCTGAGAAGTGCTGAAAGAAAAGCGAAACAAAACTAGAAAAAACACCACCAACACACAATTAAACAACTTGTGTATCGTCAGTGTATTTCTATAGATTGCCTCTTCCCTACAGACCTGTCAACAGCACCCAGATTTTCCTAAACACCAACTTAGAAGCATTACTCCAGACCCATGGGGTAAGAAGAGTCAGGAAACAAGCACATGTTTTAATCATTTTATAAGTAAATATTTTTACTTTGCAAAAGCTTTGACGATCACATCATTGCAGGCACAGTTCTCAGTATACTATTCTAAGTGAAAGTCTGTGTCATCAATATTCTAATATTTCACTTTAAGTCATATTTTAAATAACTAAGTAAATCTCTAGCTGTCTTACCATGATGTGAAAGATGATCCAACAACAGACAGTGAGGCAATGCATTTGAAATAAGAGAATATACTTACATCACACAGCTAATAAATTTTTAAGTCTGAATGAAATAATTTCTGGAAAAGACATAAATTACCTAATTTGACTCAAGAAAAAAGGGGAAAGTTGAATAGAAAATAGCCATGGGAGAGAAATGGAAAAACTGTGAGGTGTTTTTTTTTTCCCCCTTTAACAAAAGGAGGCAAAATCCATAGAGGTACCCAATTTAGGGACACCTCTAACCCCAAAGTCAATTCATACTGATAACATTCATACTAACGGCAGTTCAAGAATAAAAGTCTGATGGAAAATCTGATTTGTAGTCAGTGCCACTGAAATATAAACATTAAGGGAGTTGGTAGTATTCCTAGAAAAGTTGAATTTATAAGAAAAAATATTTTTATGTAGTATCTAAAGATGCCCACTAGCAAAAGATAAAAATGACAAAAACAAATACATCCTCTTCAGGATTAAAAACACTTTTCTGCAGGTGCCAAGAAAAACTATGGAAAATGCAGCATAGTACACAAATTTAAAACTCGATTTTACTAAGCTATGTATAAGAAATATCTATTATCTGTTAGTGTTGGCAGCCTGTATATTAACTAATTTTTCTATGTTCTGCATTCATACCTGCTTAAACCATAAGATGTGTTATTGTAGTGTTCTTTTCCCCTGTGGAGCCTAGTGGTTTGAAATTGTAATTGGGATTTAAGCTTGGCTATGTTTTTAGTTAACTTGACAACTTATACCTGTTAAAATTTTTTCAACTATAAGAAAAAGAGCCCCCTTCTAAAAGTAGCTTAAATGAGGAGAGCAGTCTCTCACGTACAACTGAGGGCAGGAGGTTTTCAGCAATCAATGACAGAGTCAAGCTCTCCACTCCACTCCCTCCATCCATCCATCTGACCAGTCTGCCTTTCTCATTGTGCTGGTATGTCTTCTTAGGTTGCTTCCTCTCAGGGTCCCGGATGCTTGCAGAGGTGCTAAGCACCACATACAGAGAAAATATTCAGGAATTGAAAAACTCAGTCCCTCTCTTATGAGAGAATAAACCCTTCTAAAAAGTTCCTCCATACAGGTCTCTCAAGTTTGTCCACCAGAAGTGAACTGCATCCCATGGTTGAGTACATCACTTACTGGGACAAAACCAATACATTTTTTGGATCTTTAAGATGTAGTCTCTCCTAGTATACACAACCCAGTTAGAAAGGGGGTTAAAAGAAAAAAAATTCTGGGTAATGTTATAAGCAAGAAGTACCGTTTATTCCATCTGGGCAAGCAATAAAGTCTGTCAAATAGTCAGTTTATGTGCACAGACACTATCAAACAGCCATCTGCATTCCAAGGAGTCATTCTCATAGGGAGTTCAATTATATAACTGATCACATGTAACTTCTGAGATGTGAGATACATTTTGTTCTTAAATAAATCAAAGCTACTAAGCTGAATCTTAGAGAATCACAAAATTCTAAGGTGTAAGATCCTCCATAATCAAATTGACCTGAGACATAAAATTATATTCCAAATTTACTAGAGATTCTTGCTACTGAAGATAGTCCTCAACTGAAATTTTTCTCTTTTTTTTTTCTTTTGGATTTTGAATATCCAGTTTTAAGTTGCAAAGGACTGTACAGAAATATGGGAGTGATTCATGTCTATTCATTTACTATCTCTTTATTCCCATGTTATGGGATTGAGCCTTTAAAGCAACCACCTGCTCAAAAACTAAATCTACATCAGAACACATTGTTGGCTCTTACTCTATATAGGTTTTCTTTTTGATCCCCTAAAACAATACAACTCTAATGTAAAGGAGTAACAGCCCAGTCCCAGAGGCACTTAGGAAGCAGGTCAGCACATTTTCAGAGGCAGCAGACCTCTGATGGGATGTGGAACAAAATCTATCCTCCTTTCTCAAGGTACCATCAGAATACACTAGAGAACACTGGATAGCAAACAGATCTGGATCTACTATCCTTAATGCACAACAAATTTTCTGTGTCTAGATCCTTTTCCCTTATTTTGTAAATGAGGGGGTTAAATACATTAAATTCAGCTCTTTTCCTATTAACTCACTGATTGATTTGCTTAATGAACAAATATTTGTTCAGCACCTAGTTGTGCTCAGCAATACCTGAAATTCTAGTGATGTAGAAGAAAACATTCCTTCCTACCCTGGGAAATTGGGAGGGCAGACACACAGTAATCAAGTGTTCAAAATGTAAAGTGTTATTGATGGGGTGGACATGGTGAGGCAGAAGACAGTCCAAGAGACCTATCTAGAAAGGTCAGGGAAAGCCTTGCACAAGAGGGAGGAAGTGAGAAAGAATGACTTAGTTTAAGCAGACAGAATCCCAAAAACAGAGAAGTCCATGCAAGAAGGCATCAAGAAAATTAAAATGTTGTGAGTAAACAAGAATGTGACAGGGGATGAAGGCAGAGAGGAACATGAGAGTTAGGTCACCAAGGACCTAGTAAGGCAAGGTAAGGAGTTTTTACTTTATTCCAGTTAAATGGGTAGTTTTTAATGAATCCAGACAAATTGCTTATGCTGCAGTAGGCCCTCAGAACTGTAAAAACCATTCCCTTGTACAGAATCTCTGCCAAAACAATGTCAAATATGGCTGCTACAACTGAGGAGAGATGAGACGCTTGCCTAGGCTTTTCAATAACTACATCTTTCTAGTTTTTCTTTTTTTAAAAAAATCACATTGGTTACCCCCCCCAAAATGTTCTTGGAACATGAGAATTACATTTTCTGGCTTCGTAGAATTCTATGTTGATCTCTGTCAGAAAACGCAGACCCATTTTCTAATGTTTATTTGGCCTTCTTACAAAACAAAGTTAGCACCCAGGAAAAGCATAACCATGGAATTAGGGTCAAAATTAAAGAATTGGCTGAAAATGAAAGGACAAGTCACTTCTGAGGACTAAAGGAAGAGAAAATAGAAACAAGGCCCTTCAGTTACCATCATCAGCTTAATAAATAGCGAAATTCTAATAGTCCAAGGAGAGGGGTCACAGGGCTTTTTAAATATAGATGAAAGCATTTTCTTTTTGGTGGGGTTTTCAGATTGCACATGGCTTGTTGTTCTTGGATTTCTTAAAAGGTTACCACATGTCGGGCATGGTGGCACACACCTGTAATCCCAGCAGTTAGGGAGGCCGAGGCAGGAGGATCATGAGTTCTAAGCCAGCCTCAGCAACGTAGTGAGGCCCTAAGCAATGTAGCAAGACCCTGCCTCAAAACAAAAAAATAAAAAAGGTCTGGGGATGTGGCATAGTAGTTAAGCATCCCTGGATTCAATTCCTGGTGCCAAAAAAAGGTACCTACATGTGTGTGTTTGTGCACACATTTTATCGAACGACATTATTGGTAAAGAATACATAGCAGGGACAACTAATGAAGACTGTAAATATGACATTTAAATAATATATCTCTTAACTGTCCATCCACTCTTGAGAAAATTATCACCATGTCCACAATTAGCACTCAATAAAACTATGTAAAATTTTGTTATCTAAAATTATATACAAAAGGCTTTGCATAGTTTTTCATTAAAAGCAAGGAGTTTACATATAACTCACAAAGAAGAAATTCTGAAGATAGGAGCTGATCGTTGAGGTATTATACAGACAATGGTAGCACGGTATTTAGCAGCCTCTGTGTTGACACCCACTCTGTGCCAAATGTGTCATTCAGTGCTTTGCTCACATTGTTTGACTAACTATGTAATTTCCAAGAATATGTCAATATTTTGGAAATAAAGGTAACAGAGACCACAGAGTGGAAGGATGAGAAATAGGAAAAGAGTAAGAAACTGTAGCTGTGGGCTTAAGTTCTTGAGAAAAGAACACTGCAACTGCTTAAATGCAAGAAGTACATCTCATGATCGAGAATCCTGTATAAAGGTGACATACATTTATCAACAAATAGATGCATCTCAATGCCCCTCAGTCATTTTCTGTTAAAACCTTTACCTATGCTCATACTTGACTCAAGCAGTTTAGTTCCCAACAAAACCACAAATGGAATCCATTGCAAAGAGTTCAGGTTCAATTATGTCCTAAGGGATTCTACTCCTATGACCTCAGGTTGAAACTACCTAGAAACTGTCCCTAAGCAGAGCAAGCAGAATATTTCAGCCCTTTTGTAAGAAACTGGATACCTTGGTACCAATCTGTATGGTTGGAACTATGCAGAATAATCTCACCTTTTGCTTTCCTTGATTTTGACTATTCTTAATGGGCCCAATAAATGTCTTGTCATTGTTCAATAATCACCACAAGCTTCTTCTAACTCAAAAAGGTAGTAAATTACAAAATCTCAGAAGACTCAATGTTCAGGACAGATAAAACACAATTCACAGTGACAGTGTGGAATTACAAGGGTTCCCATCAAATTTAGTATATGCATGTGGAAAATCATTTCCAACTTTTTGCTCTCTTCCTATGTAATAGAGGTACACCCATGCTCTAGGCCATGTGATTCATGTTGCCTCCGTGTAGGCAGGGCATACTTCACTGTCATACACTTTATGGCCATATGACTTGCTTTAACCAATGGAAAGTAGCAGACATGATGTACAATGGAGCTGAGCAGAATTTCAAATATAACTGAGTGGGTCATCCCAGGGTCTTGCTTTCCCTTGCTGCCAGAAAAGTGGCATGTGCCAAGTGAGCACTGCTCCTTCAATTTGAGTCCTGAAATAAGACAAGTATAGAATAATCACAACAGTCAACCCATAGCTGCCACACAATACAAAGATTAAATGTGATTGCCAGCCTTTAAGATTTAGAAGTTGGTTGTCACCAACTTCTAATCAGGAAAGCTGATTAAGACATGGTATACTTTGATTTACAAATATTAGTTTAAATTCAAGTATCGTGTCACTTATATCTGGGGTAGGAACAGATGAAATCACCCATGACCTAGCCTATGTGCTAGAATCATAGGTAAGAGGACTGATTTCATGGGTGACTTGTAAATATACGTATGTCCCAACACTACTCAGCCCAGTATGCAATTGAGAGTCACTAATCCATCTTAATAGTTGTACTACAGGTAATTGTTATACCATGGGTTTCTTTTTCATTTGACAGTGAAAGATATTTAGTTACAGTTTAAGAGTACAGAAAAACAAGGCAAGAATTTTTCAAGCCTTTGATGTGAGGAGAACTTGGGTGTACTTGGGAAGCTTTCCTACATGAGAGATCTGAAAGTCAAAATACTAACAGAAATATTACAGTACTGATGAGTATCATCTCAAATCTAGCCTCTGTGCATAGTCTCAGGAGCACCCCAGCAACCAGGCAAGTCCTTCAGGAGGAAACCGCATCCATTTGAAATTGTGAATCCATGTTTGTTCTTTGATTAGGGGGGTGGATTTCTAATGCCTTATCAAAATTTTTGTTATCACAAAATACACATTCTTTTTTCGTAACTCCTGAATAATAAAAAATACAGAATTTATGATCCTTCGAGTGAATTTCTAACAAGTAATGAAATTCATATGAACTGTATAATGATTCCTCATTTTCTTTATGAAACCTATCAGTTCAACTCTTTGCCTTGAGGACAGATGCTAAACAGTTGCTCTGGCAAGTTATTAAATCAAGTTTCTGGTTTTATGCAGGGCCTTTCGACATATCCCCCACAGAAAGATGAGGCAGACAAAGAAATTCTATCAATACACTGCACATAATTACAAATAAAAAAGATTAATTTCTGAAATAATCTAAACAGATAGTCTCCATTAACCAATATTTTTCACTATAAGCATGTGCACATATTGTCCTCCCATTTCCTTCACAATCAGAATTAAATCCCAATACTGCAGTCATCTAGAGTACACTTACTTAACAAAGGAAAGGGAAAGTAAACTGATTCTACTGGACAAATTTGAGAATTTACGACCAAGTACTTTGAAATGTGATTCCACTTGAGAAAACCAGAGATTCATTAACAATTTTATGTACTGATGTGAATGTCTAATTTACTAGAAAACCTAGTTGTAAGAAACTGTTCTCTGAAATATTATCACATTGCTTCAGTACCATCCTTACTGAAAAGACCAATGCTCTGCCACTAAACGTGGATGCTCTGTGGTAATGTCACATGATTAGGCAGCACATTTCACTATACACTCTACAGAAAACACACTCTACAGAAAACAAGAGGTTCCTGCTCTGCTCAGGGCAAAACCTACAAACCAACCTGTGGCAAATTCTTATTGATCTGTTCACTTCACAAAGTCTATCAATGAGGTCTTCTGTGTCCCTAGTTTTGACAGTGCATCTTTTTTAAATATCGCAGATCTTGGGAATCCAATGCCAACATTTATGACAGTTACATTCTTAAAATGTGAGGCATGGAATAATAGAGCAGCCATTTTAAGCAATGATACAACTGCCAGTAACCAATGGTTTTAAATCTCTTATTTTCCCATGTGCCATTTGAAATAGTTTATATTTTCCATATTTTTTTAGCATGGCATGTAACATTCTACCAGGACACATATAAATGGAAACTACATAATTTTATCTTTATACTACATTATTACTTTCATTGAAGAGAGTGTGTGGTCATGAATAAAAATACATCTAAATGATTATTTACTGAAATCCAGCAAAATTTCAAATTCTACTTTGAAAAGCGGTCAGTCAAGAGGAAGCAAAGGCAGCTTTTCCATTCAAAACCTTTCAAAATGTCAAACAACTGCTTCATCATCATGATATAAATTCATTTCTACTCTTGAATGTCTTCCTAACAAAATGTTATTCAATTACCTGGTTCCACAGCGCATGAGAGGTCAGCTGTTAATAGCAGAGATGTGTTATGATGTGCTTTTCTTATTTCTAAGGACTGAGAAAAATAATACATCTACTAAACAACTTCAGTTGGTCATAGTCAAGGTTTTCAATCATTTGTGAAAAGAGATAAGCAACTGAATCCAGAAATACACAAAAGAGGAAAACAAAAATCTTTTCATGGGGAGTAATTAGAAAAATTCCCTAATTCAATATCCTTCAACAGTGAAAAAAGCACCATGCAAAACAAACAAACAAAAAAAAATCTGAAGTTGAACTAACTGATGTATATTTCCAAATAACCTTTTATAAATGTTTGAGTTCATAAAATACTAATTATATTTATTTGAAGTATCTGTTCTGTAAACATCATTGCTTTTTTGCCCACTAAAATTCAATTTAAATTAAAAGAAACTTAAGAGACTGGGAATTTTTAATGAAAATAAAATTTTTATCTTATTGCCATAATTTAGGACAAAAAATAAGCAGAATTCTCTCCATTGTTCTGGGGAAAACCAAATTATCCTAGGAAGGTAAAACAACACACTATTTCAACTCAATTATTATAATGCAGAAAATGCATTTGTCCATGTGAATGCATAATGATTTTCCAAGATTTTTCTACTAGTTGCTCCTATACTTCAATACCTGTTAGGGGGTGGAGAGCTGGGTATTTACAATTGAACCCAGGGATACTTTACCACTGCGCCACATCCCCAGCCCTTCTCATTTTTACATAGGATCTAACTATGTTCCTTAGGGCCTGGCCAGTTGCTGAGACTGATCTTGAACTTGTGATCCTCCTGCCTCAGCCTTCAGAGTCAATGGGATTCCAGGCATTTGCCAGGGTGTCTGGCTTGAATACTTAATTCTCATAGCATGCATTCCCCAGGCCCATATTATTTTAATTTCTCTAAATGCTTTGATGCATTTTCCATAATACTGTATAAATGAATGCCATCATCAGGAACAGAATCATTACATAGTACTGAATATTTTTTCAATAAAGTTCTTATTTTCACAGTTTATTTTAATCTTAATGGATTTTTTTCTCTCAATATATGAAATGGTTTTCTACCTTTCTGGAAAGAATAAAACATGGTCAAATCATTTCCTGGTAAAACACTTTTCAGTAAACTCATTTATATACCTGGCTTTAGATCAGATAGAAGACTTGAAGACCACTTTTTTTTTTTTTTTAATATGAGTTCTTTCAAGTTATTTTACATAGCTTTAGTTCACTCTGGTACTTATATAACTTTTGTCCTCATCTACTTTTTATAGCCTTTATTTCCCTGTCAGCCAGTCACTTGTTTTATTTCTCGGATCTATCAGTGGGTCAGGGGTTTGTCCAAGTTTATACAAGACACTGTGCATGCCAGATTAATAAGCATTTCAGAGTTGCATATAAAGTCACTCTCAGTAAGACTTATGGGTCTTTACTTTGAATAAAGTCCTGCACTTATTTTGTTGTGCCATATCCTCTGACTTTTCAGCAGTTTTTTCTTGTTTCTCAGTTGGGTCAGCCTAGTTGAGGTTTATTTATTCAATCAACAAACATTATTGATTGTTACTACATTAGGTCATTAGGATAAATGAATAGTATCCCTGTCTTCAGGAAGTTCCAGCACAGAAGAGAGAGATGTAAAAGAAACAAGGACAGTTGGAAGCTGTTATAAAAATCTACACTGTAGAGGCACAAAAGTGTTTCTCCCTGGGTATTCAAAGGCAGGCATAATAAAAGAGATGCTATTTAGCTCATTCTAAAGGAGCAAGGAGGACATATCAGGCTGAGTCAACAGTATTGAATCAAATCAATTGATTAGAGTTTTTATTATTCATACATAAAATCTCCAATGACTTAGAGAAGGCAAATTCAGAGTACAGGGGTTCAATCAGACCCACAGGAGAGCTGGTCAGAGACCAGATGAGAAAGCATTGGGAGGTAAAAGCAATTGTGAATTTGAGAAACTATTTAGAACTCTTTACCAGACCAAACATGCAGGGGGATGATACTCTGACTATTCTTTGAAGAGATCAGCAGAAAAGGGAAGAAAGATTTAAAGTCTAGACACCCCATAGCTTATAATAGTCTTTTCTGTTAAATAAGTACTTACGATATTACATCAAAAAGATTCTTCTAGAGAGTGTGCTGAGGATAAATGGAATGAAAATTTCCTGATTTGGTATCATCCATGTCCTAGTTCTCCCTTAAAGAATTATTCCACTCACTGCTTCATTTCTATCACTGTGCCATCCAAGTACCCCCAAGGTCATCAATATCCCCAATATTAACAAAGACAATGAACACTTTTCAGACCCTTCAATAGCATGCCAAGAGCATCTTTCCTTCAATCCTCTTCATTTGGTCTTAGACACAGCTCTACTCGATTTTCTCCTACTCTATTTTTTTCTCTCTCCTTTTCCTGATTTATTCTCTTATAGTCTATAAATTGGGGATCCCTGAGGGTTGAGTCTTGAAGCCTGGGTGTCTGTTTTCTCCGTAGGTGACTTTGTTTATTCCCAAGACTCTTTTACCATTTGTCTGTCTGTGATTTCTAAAAGATAATCTTCCTCCCACATCTTTCTTCCAGGGTCAGTATCCACATACCAGGTGCTTATTTGGCATTTTCAATAGGTTAACAGATCCAATTCGCAAACCATGCTCATGAGTCTCCATTCAACCAAAAAAACAAAAACAAAAACAAACAAAAAAACAACTCTGCCAACCCTTAAGGATTCCTGTTCCAACAAATAGTTACAATCAGCCAGACAGATGTTCATATCCGAAATCTGGAAGTCATCCTCAGCACTTTCTTACCTCACCTTCCATATTCAAGGCACCAATTTACTTATATTTCTGAAGTCCATTCACTTTTCAATACCACAGCCACTACCACCACCACAGAAAAAGCCATCATCCCTTTCACCTAATCAACTGCACTCCCCCTGAGGAACACTGAGCTCACAGCAGCCAGAGTTAACACTCCCTAACAAAGACCAGTGCCCTGCAGGGCTGGAGGCCACTGGCCC
>JAJEJO010000525.1:305586-343880 GCA_020662805.1 Glaucomys volans | reverse complement strand
CTAAGGGAGGCAATGCATGTGAAAGTCATCTGCACATTCTAAAGCATTATACAAAAAGAATATGTGAGTTTTAGATATGAATACCCCGGGGAGAGCCTATCAGAGACAACACAATTTGAACAACACAAGAAATGTGCTCAGTGGCACTCAATGGCTTTTCTTCCTATTTCTCATAGGTCTTAACTACATGCAGTTCATCACATCCATGTAAAACTGGTGGCAGCCCCCTCCTACCAACACCTCTCATTACAGCTGCTCCAATTTTCAATAAAAGGGTTAAAAAGGTGAACCTTTGACCTCTCCTGAACCCAAGATTATCAAATTTCTGTTCTTGCAAGCTAAACATATTAATCCTAAATTCACTTTGAAACCATTTTTTTTTTTAAATACAAAAAGAAACAAATTCCCAGTCAAGCATGGTAGCACAGCCCTATGATAATCCCAGACACTCAGAAGACAAGGACAGGAGAATCAAAGTTCAAAGTCAGCCCAGGCAAGTCAGTGAGACTTCTCAAAGTCTCAAAATAAAAAAAAAAAAAATTTAAAAAATGGACTGGGGATGTAGCTCAGCGATAAAATGTCACTGGGTTCAATCGTCACTACTTGGAAGAAACAACAACAAAAAATCTCAGAGGTTATGGTGACAAGTAATACTAGGTCTGAATTTTAAATTCAATTACTTAGGGAACACAGAATTTCTCTTCTGAACCACACTTTGTCTCATAAAAATAAGCAAACGTAAAATCAGAAGCAACAGCATAGACTAGATATGAGATAATTGCTCCCTAACCTAGGAAGCAGATCTAACTACAATGCAGTAAGAACAGGGAATAATTTCTCATATTCATGTGAAATGGTTTTTCAAGGAATCAAATGCACGTCTAGGTAGAAAACACTTTTATAAGTATATATCATATGCTTGTTTTTCTGGATAAAACAGTAATCACAATAAACGACCAATGGTACAGTAACCAAAATCTCCTAGTTTCTTTCAATAACGGCTCCTAGGATTTATTTGTTCGCTGTGCTTTTCATGAGCAGAGTTGTCAAAGCTATGTCAATAATAATAAAATGGCTAACTCTGAGGCAGCATTCTATCCATATGTGTAAATTCCAAGCCAGGCATTCATTTCAACCTAATTTTTGCTGCCTTACTACTGCTATCTTGTCAACCAGAAAAGCACAGGACCCAAAACCTTCCAAGGAACTGCCAGACTCAATCCAAGCAAGAGAGAAATGCAGCCAATTATGAATTTCATTACTTCCACAATTTTCTACCAGAGGAAGAAAATAAGAATGAACATTGAATTAAAAAGAAAACCTCATCATATCTAAGAAATCTTTATCAAATCATACTTACTGTCGAAATTCTGAAATTAGCCATGATGGGGTTTTCAGGAAGGAGTGATATTTACCCCAGGGTAACCCAACTTCTTACTGCCTTCTTTCTCCTTTTAGCCCAACTCAAGCATTACTGAAATTACTGGATTAGTAGTGATTGATTTTAAAAGCAACTTTTCCTGCAAGAAATAACTTTATGAAAACATCTCATATTTCAGTTATCTGAAGTATTCCTAGTGTTGCCATTCACAGGGAGCCCTGGAAGTCTGCATCTTCCCTCCCTTTTCCCAACTCCTAAGGTGACTTTGAAGTTTCAAGAGAACTTCAATTATTTAGGAGAGAGTCTTGTTCCCAAAGCTCTGAACTTACGGAAGAAGAAAAAGTGCTTGCCTCAGAATAGGAAAAAAAAAAAGGAGTGTAGGCAGTGGGAATGGGTGTCGGGGTCCTTTGATGGAAATCAAGTCTCTGAAATGTACCCAAGCAAGGCACAGCAAGCAACAGAAGCTAATTGCCGGAGTCGGGGTTGTCTTCATAATGGATTGCATCTGCCTGGTCCTGCATCCAGTGTTAATTAACCACAGCCAGGTTTGGACTACTTCCTGATTTCACTGAAGCACACCCCAAAGCAGCAGCTCTATCTCAACTTAGCATTATCCTCCTGTGCCACTGTCTCCAGTGGAAGGACAGACTAAAGTCTGCACCTCTCCACAGCACAACACGCCACACGAAAGAAGAGGTGCATGAAGAACCAAAGTGGCAGTTCTCTGGGGATCATGCAAAGTTTTGGTCTTTGTTAGCAAGGGATCAGCTCCAATCAATTAATGATTTAATTGCCTAGACTAATTAAGATAATGAACAACAGCAAGCCTACAATCAATTAGCTTTATTCAAACTTTCTATTTTGAGGATTGGGCCTTCAGGACTACTTTTGCTTACTTGCTGCAGTAAAATATGTAGGTATATTGCAGAACAAATTACAGGAGACATGATCCCACCCTATCTTAAGCAAACCTACAAGGTTATATGAATGATTTTTTTGGCAACAGGGGATTATGAAAAGGTGATACTTGCACAGACATCAGATATTCAACTTTCCATCTGAATTGCAGATTTTAAACCAAATTATGTCTCTCTAAAGCAAGCAAGCAATGGACCACAGGACTGTGTCCCTTTAGTACCCAGCTTCTACAGCTTCAGTGACTTCAAAGCAAGCATGTAAGAATACAAAACCTCTTTTAAAAAGCACCAGAAAGTAGCAGTTTCCTTGATTACACTGCTCTTGGATCAAAGCATTTCTTAAATTACTTTGCATAGGCTAAGAAATTCAGACTCCGTAAGATGTATAGACAAGCAAGCAGTAACAGCGGCAGGCAAACAACCCGAAGAGAAGCACCTCATCTTCTACACCTACTATGGAATTTAGGGTTTTATGATCTCACTCCCTAATTATATGAGGTGTTCCTCACAAGAGAAATGGTTAATCATAGCCCCTATTAAAGTACAGTTATTGTCTATAAGTAATTTTCAATAATTTTCCCCATGCAAAAGTCATCTAAAGCACAACAGAGTTTTCAAACCCATCATCTCACATCTACCACATTACCCAGTTTACCTACACTGGTTATGTGTCTGCTGTCAATCAGATTTCTATCACTGTAATACAATACCTGAGGAAAATCAACTTAAAAGGAGAAAGGGCTGACTGTGGCTCAGGGGTGTAGATGTTTCAATCCATGGTCAGTTGGCTCTCTTGGTTGCAGGGCCTATGGTAAGGCAGAACATCCTGGAGGAGGGTGCAAAGAGGAGTAAAGCTGCCCACCTCATGGCAGCCAGGAAGCAAAGAGAGAAGAGAAGCAGCCAGGGTCCTAATATTGCCTTCAAGGACACACCTCCATGACCTCACTTCCTTCACTAGGCCCCACCTCTAAAGGTTCCACCACTTCCTAACAGCAGCAAGCCCAGGAACTAAGCCTTTGGGGAGCACTTCAGATCCAAACTATAGCACTCAGAACAAAACTGAGTCATAGTGCAGTTTTCCTCGTATAAAGCCAGTAATGCCGAATTATGCTTACAGGAGAAGTTCAAACTTACTCATGGATGAAAGGTGCTAAGCTTTTACAGCTTAAAGACTAAGCCAACCCTGCATCAGGCAAGAGAACTGATTCAAGTTTCAGTTGATTTAAGCCTGTGAGGCACCTTTGAAATGAAAAGGGAATCTCAATCCAAGAAAATAGACTCCTTATATGCAATTTACATCTATCTCTTCTTCAATCAGCTACTAACAGCCTACTGTGTGCCTGACGAAGTGCAAGTGCACCTAAAATGCCTGAAGTCGTCTAGTATCACCTGTTAGAATAGCTACTAAGTATTGATAAAGATATGGAGTAACAGGAACCTGTGCATGATACTGGTGGAAATATAAATGAGAACAGCCAGATTAGAGGTGAAAAAACTAAATGCTACACACAAATGTAGCAATCCTACTTCTGGTTATAAATATCCAAAGGAAAGGAAATCAGTATATTGAAGAAATATAGGCCACGGTCCTATATTTATTTTGGTATTATTTATAATAGTCATGATATGGAATCAGGGTCCATCAATGGATGAATGGATGAAGAACATGTGGTGATATGTACAATGGAATACTATTCAGCCACAAAAAAGAATGAAATCCTGTCTTTGCAATAACATAGATGGATTTAACATTTTGTTAAGTGAAATGAACCAGGTACAGAAAGACAAATACTACATAATCTCATTCATATGTAGAATCTAAAATTTAATCTCATAGAAGTAGATAATAGGATGGTAGTTACCAAGAATTGGGGTGGATAAAGGAAGGCAGGGTTGGGGGGAAGTTGGTCAAAGTACACTTAATTTCAATTACACAGGAAGAATCTGTTGTACAAGACGATGACAACAGTTAATAATTTATTATTTTCTTGAAACACAACTGTTGGCTTTTTCTATTACCAATACCTAAAAGGTCTTTTTCCTGGCACTACTGAGCAATGGGTGCTCCAGGTAATGAGTTATATCACTATGGAGGAAAGCAAACCACTGAAAGTCTAGGCTCTCCCAAATGTCCTGAGGCAAATATGCAAATACTCATGTTCACTAGCAATTAAAGATCTCCATCAAATGAATAAAAGCAGGCTTAGGGTTAAGAACAAAATAAAAATTCATCTTGGTAAGCATTTTGATCATCAAAGCATACAGCTTTCAAATAATTTTTCTATGTGGTTCAGAGAAATTTTTAAGATGCTATATGCACTTATGTAATTAAAGCTTGATGTGAAAATATCCTCCTTTATTTTAATATCAAATATGTAAAATGCCAACTCATAATAGCATTAATGTCATTTCACTCTTTAACTCAATGTAATTGATTAAATAGTTAAATATCATTATAAAACATTGTAACAACTTACTCCCAATACATATAAGATAATAACATATTTCATCAGCAATATAAAGTAATTGTCTTGGTAATTAAAGAAGCTCATTTGGTTCTAGTGATAGTTTATTCAAACATATAATTACACTATATAACAAGTACTCCTTTTAATCAAATATATAATTATTAAAATATTCTTGAGAGATATAATTGGCAAATTATAAATATATTTCTATCATGACCATTTAAACCTCAATAAATACACCTTTTTTTAAAAAAAGGTCTTGGTTTAATTAGCATACAGTAACTCTCTCCTTGAAATTAAATTAAATCCTTAAGAGAAACAACTAATTTGAAGTAAAATCTTTATAACCTAAGTATAATTACTAAACCTTTCCAAGTAAAAATTTTTACGAAAATTTGAGAGAGCTTATTTACCAAAACTACAAAGATCACAAGTCCCCAAGCAATAACTCACAACTGAAATGTGCAACAGGACCACCTGGGGAGCTCTCATAAAACCATTAGCCAGGCCTATCCACAGACATTCTGATTCAACTGGTTCGAAGTGAGGATCCCTGGCATCTGTTTTCGTAGTTTTGAAAGTCTCTAGGACCATGGCACCAGAGACTGATAAAATGTATTTTTTTTCCAGTCCATACATGCTTCTTATAACTTCATTCTTAATTGACAAATATTTGAAACAACCAAAATGGATAAACAAAATGTGATTTTATACACATACGCGCGCATACACACACACACACACACACACACAATGCAATACTACTCCAACAACTCTATTGATTCATGCAAACACATGAATGATCTTAAATGCATTTTAAGTGAAAGAAGGTGGTCACAAAAGACCACAGATTGGAAGCAGCATGAGTGAGTTGCTGGGGTGAGGAACTGCTCTATATAATTGTAATGGTGGGTACCCAACTCCATGCATCTGTCAAATCCTACTGAACTGTACACCACAAATAAAATGGATTTATTGTACATAATTTTTTTTTAAATCAACCAAGAAGTGGGGGCAGGGGAAGATGGAATGCAGACTGTGACAAATGAAATCTAAGGGCCTCACAAATGTAGCACGCAAGTATTCTGCAGAAGCTGGGAAAGGAGCTGTCCTAAGTAATTAGAGTAAATAGTGTTTGAGCTGAATACAGTAATGCTAAAGACAGCCCACAGTTAACAGTATTTTCTTACTCTGAATTTAAAGAATCATTATCAAAAAAAGATTTATGTTTGTCATTTCTATAACACACTTTGCTTTGTTCTTTATCAACTGTGTGACTGCTTTTGGTTGGTTTCTTCATTTGTCAGTACTGGGGACAGCATCCAGTGGGTACTGGATCACTGAACTGCATCCACAGCACTTTTTATTATTTATTTTGACACAGGGTCTGAATAAATTGCTTTGGGCCTTGCTAAGTTGCAGAGGTTGGCCTTGAACTTGCCATCCTCCTGCCTCAGCCTCCTGAGCCTCTGGGATTACAGGTATGCACAACCAAACACTTGGTTGTGCAACTGTAATTAATAATGAGTAACATTAAAATCTAAAATGTTTCATTAAAAACTCTTTGCTGGTATTATTCTAATCACTGCCATTTTTTGGTTTTGTTTGTTTGGAAGGAAGCTGTACAGTATAGGAATGTAAAGCCTTCCTTAAAGTGGAAAGAATATCTCTGAAACAAATTACTTACCAACCATGTATTGTAAAATATTTGGAAAGGAGAAAGGAAGGGAACCTAGATTTATAGGACCTTAAAAACATCTGTGAATAAGAATATGAGTGCAAACAAGATCTCTGGACAAAAATAGCTTTGTGTAACTTTAAGGTTGCGATTTAGAAGGGCCAGAAGCAAATCCCACACTTATGTCTACCAATTAGGAGCACTTAATCCCCGCCAGGTACCTTGAACACACTATTACAGCTAATTCTCACAAAACAACTGTAGGATAAGTCTCTTATCCCTATTTTACAGGTGAGCAATCTAAGATTAGTCGGAAATTATGAAAGCCACAGGCCCTGCCTAGCTTCTTCTTATTCATTATCATATCCCCAGCACCCAGCAACAAACCAAACCAGCAAGTAGTAAAGAATACATATCAGCTGCCTAAAATATTGTGCTAAGAGGTTAATAAACTGGCCCAAGACCTCCCATACAGTAAGTAAATAGCAAAAGACAGAACTCAGATCTTTTTTATTTTTTATTTTTTTGAAAGCTACTGCTTTTTCTACCACATCATAGTTCTTCTGACTAAAAATCATAAAACATGATAAGGCAGCAATCGGGCCCAATAAATATGACAATAATTCTTCAGGGCATCTCTATATAACAGAAAGAAATATAAATTGATTTTCCTAATGAGAATCAATCCAATGTACATGCAGCAATCATGTTTCATTTAGCCTGTTTAATATTCAGAATCGCAAAGTACATTCTAGAGAGAATTCCATCAAAATGAAAAAAAGTTTTGCTGGGTATGGTGGCACATGCCTCTAATCCCAGAGACTCAGGAGGCTGAGGCAAGAGGATCGCAAATTTGTGGCCAGCTTCTGCAACTTAGCAAAACCCTCAGAACTTGGTGAGACCCTGTCTCAAGATAAAAAATTAAAGGGGCAGGGATATGGCTCAGTGCTAGAGCATCTCTGGGTTCAATCCCCAGTAAAAAAAAAAAATAAAAATAAAAAATAAAAAGTTTTAGCCCCAAATCTTCAGTCTTCAGACAGTTCAAAAGTCATTTTCACAGATATATCTTATTAGCCAGACATTAATGTATGAGTACGGTTCTGTGCTTTCACCCAGTAGCTCACTTGGGCAGTGCCCTTCTGAGCACCAGGCTTTGAAATGCTAATTCACTGGCTGAACAACTGTTAACTGCTCTTTAGCCTTAAATGTTCAGAGGCTTCCCACTGTGTAGCCTAAGCAGTGCCCACACCAGAGAAAACCAGCTCCAGCAACCAAACTGCCTTGACTCCAGGGAACACATCTAACCAGGAGGAAAGAGTGAGCCTCTGCCTCTGCCCCAGCCTCTGCCCCAGCCATGGGCCACCAGGTCAGCTGAGGTCTTTAAACCTGGCATTGTTAGAACCTACAAGGGGAAAAAGAATTTGAATGAATTATTCATCAGCCCAAATTAACTCACGAGAAGTATCTGTATAATTGCAGTTTAAATACACTGAATTTGTCCTGCTTTGTACCTTAGTGTGAAAAACCAGGTAATGGAGTCCATTCTCTTTCCACACACAGATGCATCCCAATGTTTGCTGCTGCTGCTTCTGCTCTGTCATATTTTCTGCTATTGTTAACCACTGAAAGAGCTGGTAACAATTCCACAAATTTCTGCAGAGCCCCACCTACCTACAGACCAAAAACTTGTGGTTCCAGAGGAGATTCATCCCAAAGATGTATTTCCTTTGGCCTCAGTATTGTTATGGGAGGCTTATAATTCTAAACAGTATCTAAAAATTAGGGACAGTGTACGTACAAAATGTAGATTTCAAGCTTCTGTAGGAAAATCAAAAGTATGCATCCATCTCCTACAGCAAGAACAGGACGGAGAGTTGCTTCTCTCATGAGATTCAGCACAAACATTCCAAAAGGTTGAACTAGCCTGCTTCATGAATGAATTCTACTTGTCTGGTCACGTGGGATCTGAATTTGCTAAATCTGGTTGCATTCAAGGTTCAGTAGTGGGACAGGAAGTGGGGAAGGAGACGTTTTCTAAGAGGAATAAATGTATTTGCCCTGAATATGGAAAACGAGAATTTCAGACAACTGCAATAACTTGTAGGAGAGAAATGAAAGCCATATTAACAGACATCAGGTGTACTGGGGAGAGGGGCAGAAGTTGATGAGAAATATAAAAGGAAGTTTGTTCTTGCCTAGCTACTTCTCACCTTCTCGGGTTGTTCCTTCTAGGATGCATGCAGTACTTTCCACCCATCATAAAATTCGGCAGATTTCACCTCCAGGACAAGTTTTGTATATGACCCTTCTCTGTCCTATAACCATTACATCAGTTCAGCCTTCCTTGGCCCTTATCCTTATTTGATTGTATGGCAGTCTTTAAACTGGTCTCCTGCCGCAAATGCATCTCCTACACAAATGTCAGTGGCACACTGAAGTGCACACTGAACCACATCACTCCCCAGTGTAAATGCTTTCACTGGCTTTCCCCACTAGTTGGTAATGCTGGGCTGCACTTGAGAATGGAAAGAAGGGCAAACTTTTAAAATTACCAAAACTTGGTCCTTCTCTTCCCCTATTTTTTTTTAATTGGATGGTGCAGTACCTAGGGATCTACACAACTGGTAACTGTAAAGATCTCGCATCTGATTATCCACAACTGATTTCAATGCATCATCAGGCTGAATCACTACCAAGCATGCTCCAAACTCCTTAGCTTTGAAGAACTGCCCTCCACAATCTGTCCCCACCACAACTATTAAGCACTGCCTCTAAATTCCAACAAGGACCTGCTGCTGGCAACACCCAGGGCATAGGTCTACCAGGGCACTTAATTCCCTGTATATAATTTTCTCTTCATTGCTTCCACCAAGATTCTAAGTCATGATTTAACTCCATTTTCCTTATATTCCACATGCCTAGGACATAGTGAGCCCTGAGCAGAGGAGTGAACAAAAACAGCAAGAAAGGATAGCCTTGGAAGAGTAGGTGAGATCTAGGAAGGCAAAGCTGCAAAGGTCAGAAGGGGACAGGAGGGGAAGACCAGGGAAGCTGGAAAACCAGAAAGCAATTTGAGGTACAAATCATTAGTGATCGTGAAAAACTGTGAAAGCTTCTTTTAGCCTACAAAGAGGAGTCTAGTGGCCTGAGTAAACAGACCAAAGAGAAGTGAGCCAATTTATTCCCTGCCCAATGGTGGTGTCAGATTCATTTGTTAAGCTGCGAACTCTCTAGAGAGAACAGATCCCAGAATACAAGTAATTGTTTTATTATATTTGTCATAATACCCCTCCTGTTTCCATCTCTCACTCCAAATCAGAACAATTAAAATGAAAAAAGAATTATGTGTTTTGCAATTGCTAAATGATCTTTTTATATCCCTTTGCTGATGTAGTTTTGATTATTTCAGAAACAGTAGTTCTCTACAGTGGTTTCTGCTGCCTACTGCAAATGATTCACGCTGTGGGGCTCTCACTCTTTCCCTTGAGATTTTACTCCATAGTTGAATAGACTTAACCATTAGTCATTTTCCTTCACACTCAGCCAAGATTTTTGTTTAATCTAATTAGTCCTCCTTCTTCACACAATTCTAAACAACTTCAATCCTTATGAGAATATAGTTACGTCCTTCCTACATCTGCGGAAACTTGTGCCTTCTTATACCAGCTGCCAGGACAAACTGACAATAGTTGGTTCTTTAAATTTTCCCATCTGAGTCAGGGATTCCAATTGCAAGCAACAGCAAACCACCTCCTCCCCACCTCACACCCCACAATGCTTTCCAATTTGCTGACATGATGGAGCATAAGCGTTACTTCTGAGCATTTGCTGGGGGATCAATGGTGCTTTCTCATTAGGGTTTTATTTTGCTTTGGATTTATGAGCACTGACATGGTACAGAGTACATTCATACCAGAAGCAACCATGATGCAATCAAATTCACCATGATGTTTCTTCTTTCGCTTGCCTTTATGAAACCAATATCAGGCTTCGATACCCATGATTACAAACTGTTTCCTTACAATATTCCCAGCAAATGTAACACTTCACAGCCTTTTTTTTTCTCTATTTAAGATGTTGGTAGCTCCAAATGTCATGAGCATGGTGCAACAAAAACTAACCCACAGCTCATAAATTATTCATTTTTCAGGAGTTTGCAATCCATAGTGGCACTAGCAGCCGAATACCTGAAGCACCCCCAAAAGACAAAGCACAGTAACATTCAAAGCATTTCCTACATAAATTCTAAAGGTTAAGCACTATTAAACATCTTTGTTTATCAAGAGATGTGCTTCTTGAACTTCTTTCTTCTAATTAATCTGCTCCCAATAAACATTTAACAAAGCAAAGTAGTTAAAGAGGCATATCAAGCTCCTGTCTTTCCCTTAACTAATCTCACCAGGATAAATAAGGTGCTCTGTTGATACCCGCTGTCTGCTGCCTGGTAAGAAGCTGCAGTGAATAAGGCCATCAAATGTGACCCTCAGACTATACCTGGCCCATGGCACATGTTATAAATAGAATCTCATTGGGACAGCCACACACATTATTTATGGATTATATATGGCTGCTTTTTGCTACAATGGCAGAGTTGAATAGTTGCTGCAGAGACCCTAAAACATACCTATCAAATGGGCCTTTTCAAAAAATCATTGCAGACCTCTGGTCAAAAGGCACACAGATGTAAGACCTTCAGAATGTCAGCCCTAAGTAGGGCCTTAACTGAGCATATCAATGTGTGCATTTACTCACAAAGGGACAGCATTTAAATGTGTGTCATGCAGAACATCATGGTCTTAACAGTTTCAGAGAAGGAAGAGTAAAACAACTCCAGTGCTCCCCTGTTAGGGACTTCATTTGGTGGCAATAATCACCAGTTGTTTCAGGCATTTATTACTAGGGCTGGAGCAGGTGTGGTGTCACTTCTGCACCATTCTATTTTTGATCCTAGTCAAGACTCCCACACTTCCAGGGGAGGGCAATCTGATTTCACCTTGATGAGGGGGAGTATGAAATATTTTGGCCATAATTTCCAATCCACCATACCATGATAATAAGGACAGTGACATCACGATCATTATAAAATCTTAAAAGCAGATCTCACTGCTGACAACTTAGAATCAAATGAACACAAAACAGCAATGAGGAAGCCTAATGAAAAATGAAATTCATTTTATCATAAAATACTAATTGCAAAGAATTTAAAATTTTCCAGTATTAATAGTTTCGTTATTTTATTATTAAGTGAAACTGGACAGTAGTTATTCAAGGCTTCTCTATTTCTCACACAGTATAGGAATTGCACATATGCTGTAAACTTTCCTCCATAAGTCCCCATTATGACAATTAGTGAAGGTCCTGATGATTCTGGGGCCACATATTCAGAGAGCATCACTTGAGCCCTCTGTCAGTGCTTCTGGCTGCAATGCATTTTGCTCATAGGCTTGCTCTTTTTAACCCTTCTGTCTGTCTCTTCCCTGGTCAGGACTAGAGAGCTGAGTTCTAGATGTTTCCCATTTCTACCCTTCTTTCTGCTCTGTGCAGGTTATCTGCTCCGAGCCCTGGTTTCTTATGTCTGAGAAGTGAAAGTGATACTCTTAGAGTATTCAGGAACAAATGAGATTAAAGAAATAAAGTCTTTAAATGATTACTCAAGGTAAAGGTATTAGCATGATCATAACAATGGGATAAAATTGATTTTATTGTTAAAATCAAATAATACACTATGGAGATTCCTCAGAAACTTGAAATGGAAACACCATTTGACCCAGCTCATTCCACTCCTCAGTTTATACCCCAAGGACTTAAAAATCAGCATACTACAGTGATACTGCCACATCAATGTTTATAGCAGCTCAATTCGCAATAGCTAAACTATGGAACCAACCTACGTACCTTTCAACAGATGAATGGATAAATAAAATGTGGTGTGTGTATATAATACATATAATATATATATATATATATATATATAATGGAATATTACTCAGCTTTAAAGAAGAATAAAATTATGACATTTGCTGGTAAATGGATGGAGTTGGAGAATATCATGCTAAGCAAAATAAGCCAAACCCCAAAAAATAAAGGCCAAATGTTTTTTCTGATAGGAGGATGCTAATTCACAATGGGGGGATGCAAGGGAAGAATAGAGTTACTTTATTGGGTGGAGGGGAGTGAAGGGAGGGAAAAAGGTGTGGGGGTAGGAAGGATAGTAGAGTGAAACAGACATTATTACCTCCTATACTGCATAACCAAAGTGATCCTACAACATGTACAATTAGAAAAATGAGAACTTATACTCCATTGATGTATGATTTTTCAAAATGCATAAATGCATTCTACTGTCATATATAACTAATTAGAACAAATTTTTAAAATTTAAAAAAAATCAAATAATAAATGAAAAAAATTAACATGCTTAATAACATAAAAACTTTTAAAAACTTAAAAACACAGTTAATATGATAATAACAAAGTCTAGCATGTCTTTAGTGCTTTACTATATGGGAAACATAGTCCTAAGCACTATATATTGGTGAACTCATATGATGTCCACAGCACCCCTATAATTGCTATCCAGTACTCCAAAGGACAAATGTGAGACAAGAGACGTGTGCGTTTACTCAATCTGCCTCTGCTTCTACAGATTATAAGTAAATAAATAAGTGCTGGTTTCAAGAACTTATGAAATATTTCTCATGTTTCTTAACAAAATTTCTCCCTTCCAAACCCCATAGAATTTAGAAAGGCAGTATTCTGTTCCAACATTCTGTTCCAAAATTTCTGCAAACAACATTAGCAACTCTCAACCAAGGGGGATTTTTGCCTCCCAGAGGACATTTAGTAATTCCTGAAGATAAGCTAACTGTCACAACTGGGGAGTAGGGTATGGCTGGGTAGAAGCTAGAAGTGTTGCCACACATGAAAAAATAAGACAGTCTCCCACAACAAAGAATTTATCTACCCAAAATGTCAACAGTGGCAAGCTTCAGAAACCCTAAGTTACCCTGCAGGTGCAAGCATAGCCAGGAAAATTGTCACCAGGAGTACAGCACGAAAGTTACAATACAAACCTACCATATGGTTGTGTTTTGCTTTATTCACTGCTCCTCCTAGGTATCTACTGCTTAATTTCTTCATCTAAAAATCATCTCAATAGGTGAAAATGCTAGAAAGATGATTTGTACATATGTCAGGTATTACCAAATGTATACAGCTTGGATGGAAATGAACCCTTACTAAATACCTGTGAATCAGGCCCTCTCAGCACCCAGCCCTGAGGATCACTTTTAAAACCTCAAAACTTCAGGAGCAATGAGCATCCCAAAAGGGTCAGAAGAATTGAGAAACTTGCTAGGTAAGCAGCAAAGTCAGAATTTAAGCCAAATCTGGTTGCTAATACTCTGTACTATTTTGGAGAAAACATTTAAGTTATGGTTTAATAATCATTTTATGTATTACCCTACATTCCCATTGGGCTTAAAACTAAATCCAAATATGTTGAATCATGTAAGCAATAAAGATGTTTTTTCCCCAAATGGAAGAGGTTACCAGAAAAATTTTTATTAAAAAGCTTTCATCTATATAGGGAATACAACCTAGGAATCACTTAGGAATTCTATTGCTATAATTTTGACTAAGTAGAAGCATATAGAGAAAAGACCTATTAAACTTCCTTTCTTCCCCGCAATTCTATGTTGGCCATCACCCTCCAATTACAGCCTTGCTTTGCAAATGTACCCTCCTTAGTCCTCTCCAGCAATGGATATTGATGAAGGGAAGTATAGGCTTAATTACATGTTTCCAATGTAAAACTATCATCTGCTTTAAAGGGAAAACAAAACTGGCCAGAGATAAAGAACTAAAAGCAGACATTTGTTCTTTTGTTAAATAATGCTTTAGTGTTCCAAGTCTATATTGGCTGGTACAAAGGAAATTTCAGCTAAGCTGTTTAGACAATGAGTTTATAACTTGATCAGAAGATTGTACCAAACTTTCAATGTACTATTGTGGAAATAATTTTTGCTCCAATGAAGGATAGTAGTGCCCATCTCTAGTTTCATAAATAAATATTCCAAGAATATATCTGTTTCCCTACATACGTGCCTAATACCTGGCCCAGCAATCTAAACTCTTCCAGGACCATGTGATCAGGCCCCGCCCTCCCACCTGGCTCTCCTCACCTGTCATGCTTCAGGGTACTGGGCCTTAGAATGCACAAGGACCACCGGGCGCGGTGGCGCACGCCTGTAATCCCAGCACTTGGGAGGCTGAGGCAGGAGGATTGTGAGTTCAAAGCCAGCCTCAGCAACTAAGCGAGGCCCTAAGCAAATCAGTGAGACCCTGTCTCTAAATAAAATACAAAAAATAGGGCTGGGGATGTGGCTCAGTAGTGGAGTGCCCCTGGGTTCAATCCCCAGTACCAAAAAATTAAAAAAAAAAAAAAATAGAATGAACAATGACCCCTTCCTGCCCTGGGATCTCTGTAACTCACTTTCTGTAAGCTGGTCCTGTCCCATCAGTCAGCTAATGTTGATCTCATTCAGCAACACCTTCCTGGACACAAAAACAGAGTCCTGCCCCTTTCCAGATGCCCTCCTTACTTTCCTGTCATGTCATGTTATGATCCTTCCACATTTCTAACTGTTTATGTCTCTCTGCCTATACCCATGCGCCTTCCACCACACTCCAACTAAGACATTCTGTTTTAATGGAACCTAGACCTGAGTTTTGGCATCTTCTGAAGGAAATATTTGCACTTTTAAGCTAAATGTTTTGATTAAAATTAAAAAGACAAATACAGACATGAGAGGGGTTTTCTTTATATCAATCTGAAATCGCTGTAGCTTAAAGTTTGACCATAACTTTTTTTCACTCATTCATATGCATCTTCAACATTTCTTTTACAAGAACAAAAAAATTAGATAGAAAAGAAAACCTACTGGAATGTAGTTTAAGAGATTCACTATACTTCTTGGACTTTTGAAATCAATGTATTAACCTGGAGATATAAATACTTAGTATATTTTAAAGTCCAATCTAATAACTGTAGTTATTATAAATGATTATCACAAGACCATGTTGTACTTTTGTAAAACCCATCTCCTTACAATGAGAATTTAAAACTTCCATTAGAGAATCAACTAAACTGAAATATCTGAACTTCATTTCACAATTTTAAATTAATGCTGGATTCCACAATTTTAATAGACATTGACATAAAGATAAGCTTAAATAAATCTAACTGAACTCAGCAATCAAAACATGAGATTACAAGAAGGAATAAAGAGATATATTGTGGGGAAATTACAGATATTCAAAACAGAAGATATAGCTTAGCACAGTGATGCATACCTATAATCCTACCAACTAGGGTAGCAGAGAGGTGGATTTCAGGTTCAAGGTCAGCCTGGGCAATTTAGCAAGACCCTGTCTCAAAATTTAAAAATAAAATAAAAAGAGCTGGGGATGTAATTCAGTGATAAAGTGTCCCTGGGTTCAATCCCCAGAACCACCTGCCCCAAGAAAAAGGTTAATTGTAAGATTGAATGCAGATTACTTGTATCATGTATAGATTCAGTCTCTTAAGCTTCGTTCTCTCCTTGACTCCAAATCAAAACAATGTGTTGGTGCTTCATATTTTAGGGGGATGCATATACATAAAAGTCAATTAAAGGGACTGAGGATATAGCTTAGTTGGTAGAGTGCTTGCCTCACATGCACAAGGCACTGGGTTCAATCCCCGGCACCACAGAAAAAAAAAAACAAAAAAGAAAAAAAGTCCACTAAAATTATTTCTTAACTGTCAAAGCAATTTATCCTCCTAACCTCCATCACCCTGAGCCCTTGCACCACATCTTCTCCATAACATCCAACCAGCCTTTTAACAGATTTCAAGGCCACTTTGGAACAGAGTCACATCAAAGTATTTCTCCACCTTGAAGCCTCATGGATCATCTTAAAATGCAAATCTCTTTCTATTACATCTTTAAAATAAATCAATAAAAATAAATAAGAATAAAAACCAAGATCATGAGCAAGATGTCTGATGCCTGGCATTAGTAAGTCTCTTCACCTACCACCTACCAGACTAGCCTTATTTGAATTATATCTTCTCTGGCTTTGGGATAAAGCCAAATTCTTTTTTTTCCCCCTTTGGTACCCAGAATATACTTGATCATCCTTCTCCTGGGGTATATGAACATATTCTTCCTTTGGTCCCAATAGCTTATCTCAATCAGGTAGTTGATTAACTTCTATTCATTTAGATAATCCCTCAGAGCTACGCATGTGGTCAACTTAAATGAACTATACACCTTAAAATAATAGCAGTGCCCACAAAAAGTGACAAAATCTAAATAATGTCTGTGTTAACATTGGTATTATTGGATGTTGACTTCCTAGTTTGGATTATGTATTGTGATTATATAATATATAGGTGATTCCCGTGCAATTTTTATAACTTTAAGTCTAAAATTATTTCCAAAAATAAATGAATCACTCCCTCAGGAAAACTTTTTTACTCCTTAGAACAGACGAGGCACTTAGCTGCCTATTTTTTTCCCCTTGAAATACTTATCATAGCTAGAAAAGGCAACATTTTAGAATTAATGTTAAATATCTATATCCCACTGGAGTTTATAAGATTTCTAGGGCCAGGGACCATATCTCTTTTTCTCAACAGTGTATCCCCTGTAGCCGACTTAATGCCTTGGCACAGGAAATGTGTCCAATAAACATTTATTAGAGGGGCTATGAAATACATGAATGATCCAATCAGTCAATGTCCTTCGGAATCATAAATGTATGTAATGAAACATATTTACACTTTTGAAACATTCTGTTCAAATTATGAAGTTAATGGAATAATAAATGCCAATAGAGATCTAGACATAGATGCTTCAAATTTGGAAATGATGCAAGCAAATGAGGAAAAATAATAATAATAAATAGCATTTAGTGAATATTTAGTCCTCTTATTCAACATGCTATGCAAGGAATTTTTATTTAATCTGTATGATAACCACATCAATAATGTATTGTTTTTATCTTCATTGAACAGATGAAATACCCATGGAAACTGGTAACCTGCCCACAGGCAGAGCCACTATCCAGAGAAGGAGAGATCTGACCATAAACACTGCTTCACCTGCCATATTCTCACATACTACTTCCTGCCTGGAGAATAGAGCTGGGGATGTGGCTCAGGGGTTCAGCATTTGCCTGGCAAGCTTCAGACCCTGGGTTTCATTGCCAGCACCAAAAAGAGAAGAAAAGAAAAAAAACGTCTGAGAAGATGGCTGGAGAGCATCCTACAACATGAGCTATGGATTATGAAGACAGATTACACACTGAAAAAAAAGGACCACCCTTCCAAAATTTTGTATCTCCTCCACTTTGCACAAAGCTTTCCACATAGTAAGTGCACACACATGTGCACACACTCAATAGTTTGGTAAAGGAATAAGTAAAAATAATGAAAAGCAATAAAAAGAAAAAATACAAAGTCATTGATGCCAGTTGGTTCTAAAGTAGCTTTTCCACCCAATCCTGGGCACTTTTCTCTGAGACTCTTTTTTCCAAGATGATCATGGACTTGGAATTTCTGAATTCACTGAAACACATTCACATGAGTAGGAGGATAGGCAGCTCCCAAATAAATCAAGATTATTTGAAATGGATCAGTTAAATAGCAGCTACGTGAGAGAAGTTAAACAAACTAAAAATGAGAAAGCAAAGAAATTAGGAAACAATAGAATACTAGAATCAACTACCAGCAGGGTAGAAAAATAAGAACTCGTTCACAAATATTTTATATATTGTTCCATCCCTCAAGCTCAGGGCCCTCATCACAAATAGAGATCAGAGATAATAAATATGTCATACTTTGAATTTTTTTTTAAGTGAGTCCCACTATACTCAATAAAATGCTTTGAAGTGTACGCATGTGTTGATATTGTGACATATTCCTAATCTTACTAGGTAGCTACAGCTCTGCTGGGAGCAATTAATTCAGAAAGTCACAGAAACTCCACAATGAAGCTAAAGGATCAGTAAAATAGCTGGAATATTTTCCTTGCTGCAGACAGCTGGAGGTTGCTAATTTAGCTACTTTAAAATGAGAGGAGGAAAGAGGAGAGAGAAGCAACATTTTTATTTCACCTCTGTCAATTCAGAAAAAAAAAGGTTGACAATGATAAACATGGTAAACAAATGGGCTTTTTTCTTGCTCTACTAAATGAGCACATCTTATTCTCACTGACCCAAAGAAACCAACAAACATTACCTTCAGGTTGCATATACCAAAAGGACTCTAGCTAAATAATTAAATAGTAATCTACCATTTCTTATACTTAACTGAGATATAATTAACATAGTATAACTTTGCCCATTTAAAGTGTACAATTCAATACTACTTCATAGTTTTACATTCAATTAGTTATCATCACCTCAGTCTAACTTGGGAACATCTTCATCATCCCTAGCAATTTACCTTTTAAAGGATGGTTAAATGTGTGGGGGGTGGAAGACAGAATACTCAAAATCTAAAATGAAAATGAAAAGATTTTTAATGAGATATGAACGTTCCTGTGTGAACTGACCCTGCCTACTGGAACGTGTGCATTTTAATGACATGAGAAAGGCATTCTTTTCATTCTTAATTTCATTTTGGAAGAAACCTTACTAACTTCTGAAAACTGCAAAAGTCATTAGTTTGCTCTGCCTGTCAATCACATTTTTTTCCTGTCCTTTAAAAAGATTTTTTTTTTCCAAAATAACTCCTGGCCATATCAATGAACACTCACTCTCTTCCTCACCATGTTCATCTCTATCTGGTCAAATAACTGTATTTGCTTAAGTACATTTCTCTATTCCTTCATCTAGGCAGCTTGAGAAAATGCATTGCAAGAAGCACCAGAACAGCGGATGGATGGAACATTTTCCATTATCCAGTCTACTCAAGCCAAATTAATTTCAACGTTGTAATTCTAAGAGATGAGCATTTTTAAAGATTGAATAAATCAGATATGATTCATACTTCTCCTCCTGATCATCAGTTCAATTCTTGAGGGCAAGGGTTTATAAGAATCTCCTACATATGGGAGATACTTTATAGACAACCAAGCTGGCAACTTTCACTTGCCCAAGAAAGCCTTGCTAATCAAAAACCCAATTTTTGATCTCCTCTAGATCAAATAACAGAATTTTAGCATAGTCCCTAATTCAAAAAATACTTCCTAAATAATTTCGATTAACAATATATCAATACCTCAAGTTTATTAAACATCTACCCTGTTCTATCTACTGACCTAGGTGTTTTGCTTTAACTAGTAATTTCCTACAAAACCCAAGAGCAGGCATTATGCTATCCCATCTTCATTATTTCATTATCTTCATCACACACACATTCTAAAAATAGGTAAACTGAGACAAAGAACACAATTTGCCAAAATGACAGGCAGAATTCAAAATCAGATTCTTGTTTCAGAGCTCACACACTACACCATCAGGAAATGCTTAAAATAGAAATGGTTACCCTACAGAATAAATGCTAGCCTATTATCTTATGTCCAAGTAATAATGTAATTCCACAGGATATAGTGATATGGTAACAAAAAGGAAGAGGCTTATTGCATTCATATAAGACAAATATTGTGAAAAATAGTAGAATAAGGTTCTTCGATAGTACAGGGAAAATGAGGGTGTATTTATCATCTGAGATGAAAAAATCACTAAAAACAACAGAAGTGGATGCACTAAACCATTTGAAGACTTAAACCATAAAGATTTACAATTCTTAGCTGGGCACGGTAGTGCACACCTGTAATCCCAGAGGCTCTGAAGGCTGAGGCAGGAGGATCTCGAGTTCAAAGCCTGCCTCAGCAACCATGAGGTGCTAAGCAACTCAGTGAGACCCTGTCTCTAAATATAAAGAGGGCTGGGAATGTCGATCAGAGGTTGAGTGCCCCTGAGTTCAATCCCTGGTACTAGAAAAAAAGAAAAGATTTACAATTCTAACAGATACCTGGTAAAGAGGGAGGTCCAATTATCATGGTCAAAGTGTAAACTCAAGTCTAGGACACAAAAGGAAGATGTAAGTGATTTGAGTGAAATTTTGTCTGACAAAGAAGATGATAATGGCAGGTTCTGGGTATGTGTATTAAAAAAAAAAAAAAAAAAAAAAAGACTGATGAATAGCAAACTAAAGGTATTCATGAAATAAAACCACCAGAAACTGTTATGCAAATTGGACCAGAATGAAAAAGATTCACCTCCAGATTACACTGACATAGTCTTAATTTAATTTGCATGCACGTTACTGGAGAGCTGACCTCACACCACCATCTAAAGACAGAAAACCCGCTGGCCCATCATGAACTTCAACAGAAGTCACACTGGACTCTTCCCTTACACTACAGCTCTACTTTGCAAACATTCATTCACGAAGTTACAAGCAAAATCATCTGAAGCACTCAAGACATAGGAATAAAAAGAAATAATACACACACACACACACACACACACCTTAGCCTTTTAAAATAATAGTGGGAACCTGGAGGGCACTTTAAATTGGCAATGGAAAAGACTATAATTTTCTGCTAAAGGGATATTATCACAATTTTTCATCCTAGGTTTGAGTTTGAGTCAAAAAAAGCTCTCCTACTTAATGGAACATCACACCTAGCACTTTGCTAAGGCCTTCTACAGAGCAGATTGTAATCCTGGCTCCTAGGCTCTGTGGAGTTAATTATTATTTCAAAACCAAGTGAGTTGTACACATTAAATTAACATGGCAAACTAGAGTCATCCCTTTCCATTTCCCCCACACAAACAGTCTTATTTTTCAAAGGAGGAAAAACTTTTTTAAAAATTATTTCAGAGTTCTCAAATGGTTCCAACAAGTCAGTGTTAAATTTTGAAATATTAACTCTGGTCCCTTGGATCAACACAACATACATGGGGTCAAGAGGAAAAACAAATGGGACTGGATATAAGGAAACAAATCCATGACCCAGGTATTGAAAGCCTAAAAAATACAATTTTTATGTGATAGTGAAGAAATCAATTTCTTTCTTTAGTGCTATTTAAATCTTCTTTTTTTTTTTTTTACTTGTTTCAAAGTTTGAGAAAAGGCAATGACACAATTTAATAGGTTATAACCTGGATCCAGTTTTACCAATTGTTATTTAAACATTCTTATGACTACAGTCCTATCTCTGACCCTATCATTGCTTTCTTGTACCTCCACTACTACCATCCACCTACTGATGGATGTTCCATCTTCTTTTAATCATGTGCAACCAGAGAAATGCTTTTAGCTGTGATCCATTCATGTACAATGAATCTAAATGCATTCTGCTGTCATGTACAATTAATTAGAACAAATAAAAATTCAAATAAATATTTTTTTTAAAATGCACATAAAATTATGGCTAAATTTCCTCTGCCAAGTACTTTGAGAATGCACATGCTATCCAACAATGCCAAATGAACCTGCTGAAGAGAAAATACAAACGAGGCTAAGTAGACATGGGCACAACTAATCATAATTGATCTGGCAAAGTGGATGCCTGTTCGCTCTTTCTAGCTGCAATGGGAAGGTGAGAGGGCATGGATTCTTTTTCAAGTGACATTTTGAGGTTGAAAGCTAACAGCACATAAATATATAGCATGGCAAATTTTGACCTAACATTTTGGATTAACCAGAAATATTTTGAAATACTTATTTTACAAAAACCATAGACTACTTCTGTATTGTAATTTTTCCTTCATGGCACTTACCAAAACTTCCTTTGAATCAGAAATATTGTAGTAGTTTCAAATTTCCCTGGCCTACCAGATTATGTACCCCTGGAAGGCAGGAATATACCCTGTTCCTATCCTATCACCTCAGCCTGAAAAATACTCTAGAGTCTAAATAAATGCTTGTTGCATTAAACTGAAGTAGAGCAGTTGAGGAGTGTAGTCTTAAAGGACTATATTATTGAATGAACTTTCTGAATTACACAGATGCAATTTGGAGCTTTGCCACTGATAGACCAATATAGTAGAATACTTGTTAACATGGATAAGGAGAGAACAGAACACAACACTTCACTTCAAATAAAACATTAAGTAACAGATGCCTTGTAAGTACTTGGTTCTATTCTGTATTCAGAGAGGCTTTCAGAAAAATTCAACATACCCCTTAACTTTTATTTTTAAGAGAGAGTGGTAAAAGGATAGGAGGCAAAAAGTTTCTGCCCAGAATACTGTAAATTTAGAATCTACGGATTCCATGATGCAAATATCTTAATTTAACTAAAAATTGCTCAAAAAGTATATTCGTGGGTTTTTTTGTTTTTGTTTTTTTGGGTTTTTTTTTTTTTTGCAAGAAAAGCACACAATACTCTAGAGTATTTTTCAGGAAGTGCAATGAAGGAGAGAGAAGGAGAAAGGAGGACCAGGAAGAAGACAGGTTGCTTTTGAAAATACAATTTCAACAGTACTTATTCCTAAAATCTTGATATCTATCTGCCAATTTCCACCAGATAATTAAGCAAAAGCAGAGCTGCTCAGTAGAAGAACATTTTTACTTCATGGAAGGATAGGTCCATGGCTATACAATAATTATATCTAATAACTTCAAGAAAATCTCTAGTTGCCATCTGACATTAAAATTGGTTCCCAGGGTCTTAATATGCTTTTGCCAAAACTTAACAATAGTGAAACAACTAACTCTTGCACTTTAGCCAAGACAAAAATAAATAAATAAAACTATATGCCCTTCTCTCTAATAAACTAAATTTATCCTTCAACTTTAGAATAAGTTTTGACATAAATGGCTTTAAAATAACATGAGTATCTACATTTGGGTCTTTTCCCAGTTAATTATTTCCTGGCATTGTACTAGAAATTCCTTGGCTTCACCTTAAACCCACACTCCCAAGTGCTAATTAGGAGACTATATACATTATTAACCACAGAATACTGTGCTTAAAACATTCGTGTTCCATATGTGTCTGATTAATAACGTTATTTCTTTCACTCCTCAAAAGATCTCTTCAGAAAATGGAGCCCCTATTTAAATGAATCCATTGGCTGCTATGGAGGGAGTTCTTGTCAAAATGCAATTAATAAGAGGGGGCAGAGATGACATAGGATCCTTGCCTTGGAAAACCCTCAACATGAATCAAATTTAATCTCAACGGGATAGTGAGTGGAGGGAAAAGTTAATGACTGCAGATGTTACACATTTTCACCATACCAGGGGACTCCCAATGGGAACAGCCAAGCCACCTACGGGCTAAACCACTATCAAGGAACCAGACAAGTCAGTGAAGACAAGCCAGAGATATGCCTCATCCTAGAACTCTCTCCTCAAAAGCAACAGGACAGAGTGGAAACAAAACACATGTAAACAAGGTAGACCTAATGACTGCCTAATTGTGAAGGAGATATGATCTTCTCATTAATTGACAAGTTAATCAACCACAATTCTAGTTTCATAAATTGAGTCCAGAAATCCAAACTTTGGAGTCTATACTCCACAGAATTCTTCTCACACTTCCAGACCCTCCATCCAACCACCAAGTTGTCAGTTCTGCTTGATTTGTTTGAATATTGTACTCGACGACAGCTGTCGGAAACAGTACATTAGAACAGCTGCTGTGACAGCTACAAGGGGCTTGAAAGTTTAATTGGGCTCAATGTGACATTGTGCATTTTTCTAAACATAGAAATATCCATACAAGTAAAGAAATTTCTAATGGGTCTAACAATGTTTACTTATTGGCACCACCAACTGGCTAGCCTCCGTTTGAATTTTATCATTGGTCTCATAATATCTTTGCCACCGGGCTGGTAAGAGGTATAAAAAATAAAATAAAATAAAATAAACAGTAGGAGCAGTTAGATGCACAAGAAAAGGGGCATTAAAGGGGAAAGGAAATGGTAAGGAAGTCACATCAATAATCCTTTTCAAAGGCTGGCTGGTAGCCAAGGAGGATCCCACAGTGTGTCAGGATTTACTTCCAAAGGAAATGTATTCAGAGGCCCTGAGCCTGGTGCCAACTGCAAACAAAACCACTCATTATGGTCACAGCCCCCTGGAGAAGGGGAGAATGGCTTACTCTCAGCATCAGCGCGGAGGAAGAAGGCGAGGAGCAGCAACAGCGGCCTGGCTACGTGCACCATCCTGCAACTTGGCAGCAGCGTGCGCTGGCAGCTTGGATTCACTGCCTCTGAAGCTGCAGCAAGTCTGTCCGGTCTGAGATTTCAGCTGGAACCCTTTCAGAGCCTGTAAAGGGAAAGGAAGAGACAAAAAAGGGGAAGAAAACACAAAGACACTTAGATTTCTCATTCTTTTCCCCCCATCCCATCATGACCCCTAAGAACAACACAATTCATTGGAAGCACCCAATATAAATTGTAGCTGTCACATCTTGGTATTAGGCAGTAACCTGGTCTATAAAATGTGGGGTCCCTAGCAATCCCATTTTCCAGGTCATCCTGGAGCCAACTGACTTGAATTTCACTCTCTGCTCCTGCCACCTTTTGGGCAACACCCTCAAAGGGGGAAGTGTGACCTCATATGAAACGTGATGTGAGCATATCCATGAAAGAAAGCACACCAGAGCTATAAGAAAGATTTCAGCGAAGTTCCTCTGTGTCGGATAAAAGTCTATTAATGACAGAATAATGGAAGTTGCTTTCTTGGCATCAGGTGAAATGACAGGGCTAATTCCACTTCTCCACCTAAATAGCAGGCATTAGAATGTTTTACACTGCACATTTGGGTTCTTCCTTGAAGACACATCAACATTCAAGTCTAATTTGACTACAACAAGTCAAAACAATAGTTTGATTTAAGAGATTTATTTGTGCCTCCTGGGCAAAGGTTTTCTCAGCCTTCTCTGTAAAAGGGATAAGCTTCAAACTCTTTCTAGAGAGCCCACTGTGTGCATGACATCAGGAAAGGGAAGTGGCACTTGGCACAAAGTAACTCAAGACAAGGATGAGTCAGATTTCATCCTTGTTGAGATTCCAGGTTAGTAGGGAATATAAGACAGGCACACTGGCATGACTAGTATGAGCTAATTAGTAATTAATGACAAGAAAGAAAATCAAGTACTGAAATAAAAGATAAGATCTGGGAATAACATTATGGAAAAAGAAGTATCTTAAACTGGGCCTTGAAGTATAAGCAGGATTTTAATAAGCTGAGGGAAGGGCATCTCTGGATGCTATGCAAAGGCAGGGCAATAGGAAAGGAACTTTGGACAAGCTGCACTGCTCCTCTGGTTGGGGAGGGCTTCCCAAACACCAGCATGCATCAGATGACTTGGGTGGCTTGTTAAAATGGAGAACTGGGCACCACCCACTGAGTTAGTGGTTCAGCAGGTCTGTGGTAGGGTCCCATAATTTGCATTCCTAACAAGTTTCTGGGTGATGTTGATGCTACTGGTCCTGGGACCACACTTTGAGAACCACTGAGTTGGAATAAGGCATCTATTAGGAAAACAAAAGAGGAAGCAAAAGAAAATGGTTCAAGCTTAAAAATAGTTCACAGAAAGCCCAGAATGCCAATCTAAGTCTGATGGTGTTTATTCAGCAAACCAGAAAAAGGGCTGTTTAATGTTTTGCAGCACAGAAACAATATGGAACCAGATTTTTGAGATGATTAAGTGACAGGCAAATCAGAGACAATTTAGAGAATGGTATTAGGCCACAGCCAAGGTCCCAGGTGACAGTGATGGTGATCCTGGTGGGAATGAAAGGGGAGGCGATAAAAGCAATGATTTGAAGTATGACTCTTCAGGTGATAAATAATTGTTCTCATAGAACCTTCTATAAATCCAGCAGAATATATCGAGTAGACTCAATAAAAAAAAAAAATCAAACAGGGTATATCATATGTTACTGCCTCCTTTATCATCATGATAAGAACTTGAGAACAACTTATCAGAATTCACTTGCAAAAGGAAACCACATACCTTTAATTTTTGTATTAGAATGTTTGAGTCACATATAAAATACTTGACAGGATATACTAGAGATATCCAGAAATAACTTAATCCACTAAAATAACTTGTACTTTAAACAGAATTGTAACACAAAGATACTATAGCGTGTCTGACACTGAGCTAGCAAGTAGCGCATGAGAACAATTTTTTTAAAAAAACGAAGATATTATCTTTTTCATTACTATGCATGAGTGATTTGAATACAGGAAAGATAAAACTCAAAGGAAAGGGGCCATCATTTTAATTACCATTCCACTAGATAGCCTCCATTTTTATTTCTTTTTAGCAGATTTGTGAATGGCATGAAGAAAGAAGTTGGACATTGAAACACATCTTCTTGAATCTAAAAGCTACCCAGCTGTTCCAAATCTGCTATTGTTATCAATCTCATCTGGAAAATAACAACAACTCAAGCAGTTCACAGCTACCAAACGTGAACAATCTCAAAACTTCACAGGAGAGGGCCAGAGGAATCAGCTCTGCTCCCCACCCCTATGGCTGCTCCCTTCCTCATGCCAGCATTTCCAATGACAGCAAAGAACAGGAGACATCAGTCCTGTCGGACTCAATTTGTGTCTGTGCAAGCGTATCAGAGCCAACTGCTCCATAATGAGTCAGTGCAATCAGAGATGGAGACCTAAGAAATGCTTGCTCAGGGAAGGAAGAGGCAGCTTGGCTTTTTCTCCTACTCTGCTGAAATGTGTAAGATCCAGTTCTTCCAAATGAGCCTGTGAATGTAACCTCGGGACTTGGAACAGTGATAGGATCGAGCTCTCTAAAAATGAATGCAGACACCAACATACATATTTATACTTAAATGGGCTATGCCCCTGGCCAAGATATGACCAAAAAAAAGCAATCTGAGGTGGGAAGATAAAACCTATTCTAAATGTTCATTCCAGCCGATCTCCACTCCTTATCTTGCTTATTACACAAACATCGCCAAAAAGGAAATGCTGGCTGAATATCGGGAAGGTGGAATTCACATTTCAGAACACAAATGGAATATCAGTTTTAAGGAAATATTTAAAGCAAAAATAATGAGGCTGAATGATATTACAAGAACTTTCCCTTTGCCTATTGTGAGGGTTGCTAAGCATGCAAAGAAGAGCTCAAAAAGAGGGACAGGGTACTAAGAGGACCAGGCTTCAGCTCACATCACAAATTATTCTGCATTTGCCCAACAGCCTTCAGCAGTGACTGACACTGATTTTTATATGCTTTGCCCTTTGTATTATTCAAATAAAACTAAAGTGTCTATGAGTTTAAAATAAAATGTTAAAACTTAAAACTCATTATTTCTCACACCACGAAGATGTTATGAAAATAATTCTATTGACGGCCAGTCATCTGAATATTTACTTTTGTATTTATGTATCTGTGTGATTAGAGAAACTCACAGTTCAGAGAGCCATACAGTGCATGTAATATAATTAGAAATGGAACAAATAAATAGTACACGGGTCTAAAAACCTTAACAAATCTGTTTCAGGTGATCACATAAGCTGACACCTATCCAACTCTTTTTTTTTTTAAGAGTGTAACCCTTTTCTGTAATAAATATTCATATTCAAACTAACATGAACACTTGTTTATATTTTTTTCATTCTTCTATACTATTGATATTTATTTCTGAAGACTGTGTTAACATAAGGGGGGAGGTGAGACAAAATGGGGCTTTTTTGCTCTTAAAAATATTCTGACTTCCTTAACGAAATGGCTAATTTTAGATTTTGTGTAAGAAATATAGAAAATGAGACTGGAACATTTTGTCATACCAGGAAGCTTTCAGGAACTACTAGGCTATATCCAAAAAAAGAATCCAAGTCGATGAAGTACCCATCAGCTAAATGTAAGAAAATACGACTGGCACAAAGAATAATAACCGCAAAGAACTGAAACACACCATTTCATAATCATGACTTGAAATTTCTGAAAATAATTTTTTATGACATTGGTCACTCTAAGAGGAGGTTAGGGAACTGGTATGGTTTGGATAAGTGTCCCCCAAAGGCTTCTGAGTTAATTTCTTGGTCCCCCACCTGTGGCAGTTCTGGGAGATGATGGAACCTTTAAAAGGTGTAGCCTACTAGAGGGTCTTTTGGTCACTTGGGACCAAAAGACTGAGGAGGATACTAGGCCCCAACCCAGTCATTCCACCAACTCTCCTTTGTGTCTTGTGAGATGAACAGGCCACCTTTGCCACAAATACCTGCCATGATGTACTGAACAACCACAGGCCCCAAGCAATGCAACCAATTGGTATTGAACTGAAATCTCCAAAACTATGAGCCAAAATAAACCTTTGGTCTTGTTAAATTTATTTATCTCAGTCCTTGTTACAGTGATGGAAAGCTGACTAACACAAGAACCAAATCTTTATTTTGAAAAACAGGGCAGGAAAGAGGAAAAAGTTAAGCATTACTAAGAAAAATTTCTTACAAGGACTTGTAAAAAATTCACTGCTGCTCTCACTAGGTATCATTGTTTATCTCTAAACACCACACTTCTTTCTCTCTGTTAGCAAACTCACTCTATTAAGACTAGACATCTCATAAACAATAATACCCTAATGATACTTAACCTGGTCCTGTAATCCCCACAGATATCCACTAAGTTGAGGAAATAGTAGTAAAAAATAAGTCCCACATGCTGTGACTTATTTTTATCAACCTCCCAAACCAACCTCTATAAATCAACTAGAACTGGTTTCCAATTACTTAAGACAAGGAACCATTTGTACATGAGACATGCAATTTGTAGAGATAGAAGCACGACTGCTTGGCTGAAGGAAGGAGAGTCCTGGGACCTGTACAGAGCAAACCTGACCAGGGTTTCTGAGGGCCACCTAGGAAGTCCCTCCGCCCTCAACATATATTTACAATATAAAGACAAAAATAAACTTTGTACATTTCACTTATTTTCCTGATTTTGTCAAGAGAAGATAGCCCCTTAAATATTTTATCTTGGTATAGGACAATAATGTTCCAGCCCTGTCCAATGTGACTTTCTTCAGGGTAGAAATGTTCTCCACCCTGACTAATAATTGACCACTTTTAATTCAGCTAGTACAACTAACAAAGTGAACTTTTAATTTTATTTAAGCTTAATTTAAATTTAAACAGCCACACATGGTTACTGGCTACCCTACTGGACACTGCAGATTGCAGCAACATGTTGCAACATGCTCCTGACTCCCCCGACCCCCACAAAATATTTAACTACTTTATAGAAGGTAATGGGAAAAAAATCAATGTGGTTAAGTTTATAAGTGAAAATTTTCCAAAAAGAAACATTGTTGTTGAAAGGAAAAACTGTGTTAATGATTGATAAGTTTTTATATGCAAAAGAATAAAACCACAACTCTTATCTCTTGCCATATACAGAGATCAACTTGAAATGAAGACTCAAATACAAGAACGAAAGCTTTGAAACTACTAAAATGAAATAAGGAAAATACCTCAGGACATTGGCATGAACAAGGATTTCTTTGAATAAGACCCCCAAAACACAAAAATAGTTTGATTCTATCAAACTAAAAAACATCTGCACAACAGTAAGAAAACAAATAATCTAATTTCAAAAATGGGCAAAGATAACTGGGGTGTAGCTCAGTGGTAGAATGGTTGCCTAGCATGTACCAGGTCCTGGGTTCGATCCCCAATACTATCAAAAACAAATAATAATCTGAATTATTTTCAAAACAAGACATTGAAATGGTCAACAAGTATATGAAATAAACCCTCAATATCATTAATTGAGGAAATGCAAAATCAAAACCAAAATGGAATATATTTAAACCCAATTAGAATGACTAGTAGCAAAAAAGGCCAAAATTAACAAAAGCTGGCAAGGATGCAGAGAATTCTTACACACTGTTGGTGGGAATGTAAATCAGTACAACTGTTATGAAAACCAGTATGGAAGTTCCTCAACCTAAAAACAGAACTACCATATGATCCAACTATCCCACTACTGAGTGTACATCCAAAGAAATCAGTATATCAAAAAGATAGCTGCACTCCCAAATTCACTGCAACACTATTCAACTAAGATGTGGAATCAACCATGGTGCCCATTTTAATGGAATACATAAAGAAAATGTGGTGCATATACACAATGGAATGCTAGTTAACCATTAAAAGAATGGAATCCTCCCATATTCAGCCACAAGGATAAGCTAGAGGACATTACATTAAGTGAAATAAGCCAGATGGAAGGACAAGTACCACATGGTCTTGCTTATATGTACAAGCTAAAAAAATTTATCTGGTAGAAATGGAGAGCAGAATAGGGGTTGCCAGAGGATGGGAAAGGATGGAGAAAAGGGACAGAGAAAGGTTGGTTATCAGTTACAAAAATACAAATAAAGGAGTATTAATGTTCGATAACACGGTATAGGCACTGGAGTTAGCAAGAACTTATTGTATATTTCAGCATAAATAGCACAGAGGATTTCAAATGTTTACAGCACAAATACATCATGAATATTTGAGGTGAGAGAAATGCTAATTACCTGATATGGATCATTAGACACTGTATACAGGTATCAACACATCACAAAGTACACCGTGAAAACATACAATTATTATGTATCAAGGGATCTCAAAAATCTTTTTACATGTGCAGTGCCAAAGCCTCGATGCTAATTACTAAAAACACTGCTGAAAAAAGAAGGGCATAAGTGCACACCAGATATATTGCTGAATAAAATACTCAAACCTAAAGAATATGAGGAATTGTTCTTAAAAGGGAAACTCAAAACATCTTAAAATTATATTCTTCCACATTAAAAGGAAATCAAATCAAAAAATTCTAAATTTTTCTCTATTTTGCCCTAAACATGTTTTCAAGATAATTAGGAAAAGGGGGGGGGGTATTTTATGAGCTACTACATAACTTCAAAGCAATAATTGAATCATTTCATTTTTGACTTAGGCTATGACTTAATATAAAGATGTCAGGTGGCTATAAGTACACAATGCTTCTTCAGATAAATCTAATGAGGTGTAAGAAGAATAACACAATACCTATCGATATAGACACTTGAGCTATTCTCTATATGTCTAAATCTAATACACGGAGAGAAAAGCCAATACCTATAAGTCTGACCTTTATGTGGTATGGTAGCTTTATATTAGAGGCACACATAAATACTAGCTACTTTCAGAAATGACAAAATGACATTATTAACTTTGTTCCCTTTTCCTTTGGGAAGTAAAAATGAGGTACACTAGGTATGCCATGAGAAACAGAGAAGAGGGAAAAAGCAAACAACAAACCTCAATGCCTGGCTATATTTTTCCCCATAAACTAGAATGAAAGGTAGCTTTAAAGAAGCATGGGATTTTTCTTTTCCTTATTTCTTCTACTTTTTTTTCTTTTTTGCAGTACTAGGGATTGAACGCCAGTGGACTATAACACTGAGCTACATCCCCAGCCCATTATTATTATTTTTTTTTAATTTGAGACAGGGTCTTTTAAGTTTCTGAAGCTAGCCTCAAACATGAAATCCTCCTGCCTCAGCCTCCTAAGTAAATGCCATCGCAGGCATACACCACCATGCCCAGCTGCATCTAATTTAAGTGATTACTGCCATGTCACAACTTCTGCCTGGTATTTTGTGATGCTAGTGAAAATTGGCAATGGAAATTTTAGGATACAAGTTTATTTAACATGCTTTTAGGACTTTTATTTATTCCATTCTTCCAAAAAGATATTATAAAAGTTAGAATCTGATCTTTCTCAAAAATATAGATGGGCGTGCAACCCAGCCACTTCACACCCAAACAAGAGAACACATACTCTATTATTTTAATATTTGGGCATTTCTAAATGGTTGTTAAATCGTCATTTTTAACTCATTATGACTTGTTTTCCTTTTCATTGTTTTAAAAATCAAAGGGTTTCTTTTACGATGTACTCAAATATTTTTTGTTTGCCATATTTTAAATTTTAAAATACTTTGTGGGTAATCTGTTATAGTCCCCATCATACATAGTGGAAAAGAAGTCTCACAATACATGACGTATTTTACTTCTTAGCTAAGTTTATGGAGCATTTACCACATCCTAAAAGGAGTAATCTAAGTTGGTTATTTTTTCCCTTTAGGTTATTTTAAAACCAAAAAGAGGGGCCTTTTAATAGTCTGAAAATAATCATTGCTAGAACTCAAAGGAAACCAATTCAGCCTACAATCAGATGGTGTGCTATGGCTCCATCTCCAGACCATCAAACCTTTGGAGCAGTGACTCTCAATGAATGGAGTGATGTCACCTCCTTTCTGGGGGACATCTGGCAGGGTCTCTACACAGGTTATGCTCTTAAGGACAAAGGCGGGGCAGGGGGAGGTGCTACTGGCATCTAAGGGGTGGAGGCCAGAATAACGATGTGCAGGATAACCCTCTGCAACAAGAATTATCCCACCAAGGTCTGGAAACACTGTCCTAGAACAATCCATTAACACTAAGGAAAATTTTTAAATTAAAAAATGTAAACTTCAAAGACCTATTTCCAGAATACTATTCTAAACCCACCAATATCAGGTGTTTTTAGTCCAGTTTTAATACATGAACTCAGATTTGAATTCAGGGACATGAAATTACGGATAATACCCAAATTTCCTTTTTTTTTTTTTTTTTGCCCTAAAGTAGAACCAGAGTTGGTTTGCCTTATGGAAAGTTTAGTTTGTAAGCTTAAGTGGCATAAAAACTACCACCAATTAATGCACCTGTTAAATGGAGCAGACAGTGCAGGGAATAGATATGGTCCCTACCTCAGAATAGGGGCTCTTCTCTGGGGAACTGAAGTTATGGGGAAGAAGAATTCAGTGCCAAGCAATGATCTTTCAAAAGGCTGCCAGGGATGGGAAAGCAGAATGGGGAGAGGCGTCAAGAACCGCTGGGAACATGGAATAAAGGATCTGCCCCTTATTCCCCAGCGCCGTCATCATGACTCATCTCGGAAATGCTTACCACAGGAGCAGAGGAATTCACTTCTGTGTGGTGAAACCAAGTAACCAGTTATTAACCCAGACAGAGAAAACCTCAAGAAAGTTGGAGAGGATGAATGTGAATCACAGACCCTCAAAACACATTGCTCTCCTCTCACCCTGCTCACTCACCCAGTCACACTAGCTCATCGCCACAGGGCACAGCCACTTCACACCCACTACCCTCCTTCAGTGAAACCACTGATTGATAAAAATCAGAAGAAAAAATGCACATCACCGTAGGCAACACCCTCCCTGGATAGTGAATGAAGCCAAAGGACACAATGGAACCAATAACCCCAGGAGGCACCTTGACGGGTCTCAGTGGAACCCACTTCTTAGAGCACTGTGACTGCTGTAATCACCTCCGACTTACTAAAACAAGGGTAGCTAGCTAAGGTAAGGTCGTGTTAATTCAAAAGTGACAACATAAAGACTTGATTTCTCTTCTCACTGGTAGACAGATCATAGGAGCCCTGGCACAAATAAAGTTGGAGCCTAGGAAGGAAGGGCAAGAGGATGCAACTCTTTAGAGGTATTTAAGAGTCCTTGTCTTAGACCAAGAAATAATTCAAATATGGAAGTTTATCCCAGAGTCAAAAATTATCCAGAAGATCAGTCTTTAACTTGGTAACCCATTAATGATCCAGTAAGTGTGTACCTCAGAGTCAGAGGTTACAGACTGAAGGAGAAATGATTAACCAGAAAGAGATTTTTTAAATTCTCATGTTAGTAATTGTATCAATCACATGCAGATACATGTTTTACCACCTTTAGGCATGTTTATTTTATATATTACCATCAAGATTTTTTTATGAAGCTTTTTTTCCTTTTCAATTTAATTTTTAGCAGGGATACCTGCTGACTAATGGGGACAAGGCAGGAATGTTAGATGGTGAGTTCACAACTCCACACAGCAGTTACCCAGGTGGAAAGATGCCAGGTTGAGTACATTTGACTGTAAAGTTGCTGAGGGCATTAAGGCCATAGTCAAGGAAGCAACAAAGACACACAATGGTTATTTTTCAAAAGCAGATGGCATTATAAATTGATTTGATAATAAAGTACAAAAATTTCCCGCAGCAACAAAAGCACTAAACAGTCCCCATTCCAAGACATGTCAGACCAGCAATGAAAACAGTATTTTTCCCATAGTCACTCTTTTAAAAGAAATATATTCAAGACCTCCAGAAAAAAAAAGGTTTTTTAAAATTGTGTCATTTTTATTATACAAAATGCATAACACAGATATTAAAAAAGGAGCTGAAAGTCATTAAAAGCCTACTAGCAAACAAGTAGCTTTCTTAATGCCAAACTTTTTAGATGCCAGCTATAATCTTAAATGAATGGCCCACAGAATTAAAGGAAAAGGAAATAGGAAATAAAAAGATCAGCCAAATTTGTCTTCTGGATTTATGCCTCATTCAGGCATTTTCAAACACAGATTGTTTTATTCTAAAATAGAGGAATAGTCAGGTACTAACATGAGGGGGCTCACTGGAATGGTGCTAGCAGGCAGATGTGGAAGGATGGGGTGGAGGGAGCAAAAGCCTGGTTTTTATATGTTGAAGGATGGAGCCCCAACATAAAATTCAATCTCCTTAGGAATATTTCTACCCTTTTGGTTTACACAATGATTTTGCTACCCCAAACTTAATAGACTAATTCTTTCTTTTATTATGGTTCCCTTAATATTTTTCAATCATAGATCTTACTATGATGGTATCATATTGCCTTGTAAAAAAATTTGCAAGAGTTACACTTGAGAAAATATGCTCACTTCTTCCAATAGCAGTCAAAACAAGTCATTAAAGTCAAAATAATTCACTGCATAAATCTTCATCATTTTCAAACTTGTACTTTAAAATGATACATGAACTCCAGATATATGTCATATAGAATTATAGTACATGTTTTTAAGTATATGTAAAAATGTGTACTTATGCCAGGCACAGGGGCACACACCTGTCATCCCAGCAACTTGAGAAGCTGAGTTAGGAGGATCACAAGTTGAAGGCCAGTCTCAACAACTTAGCAAGACTTTGTCTCATTTAAAAAAAAAAAAAAAAATTAAGGTGGGGAAACAGATTGTGGTTTTGGCTCAGGGGTAGCACATCCCTGGGTTAAACTGCCAGTACCCCCCTCACATACACACACATACACACACACAAATCATATATACTTCCTATACTCCTAATGAACCAAATGTATTGTCAGCACACAAAACTAAAAATTCTTTTAAATGATATAAAAAAATAAACATATATAAGGTGTACAATTCTTCTATAGGCCACACAAATCATTGGGGGTCCACTGCTCTAGATATTTTATAGCTTGAATTTTTTTCACCTGTTTTAGGTGACCATAGATAAAAATGGGAGCCTGTCTTAATTTGTCTACCCATCCCCCTCTGGATTCAAACACTTGCTGTCATAACCCAAAGGCTCCATGTGTTCAGTCAACAACAGAGGACAAGGAGATGTGACACACAGGAGAGAAGGCACTGCTATTGTTTGAGACTTGCAGATAGTGTCCTCTTTCTGTCATTGTAAACCATCTACACCAAACTAGAATAAATTTACACATAAACTGGTTTTTGTTCTTGTTTTGAAAATAAATTCATTCTTTTGTTTCAAGAATACTTTTGAAAACCAGGCATGGTGATGGGAGCAAGAGACATATAACAATGGAGGGGACAATGAGATCCCTGGCACTGACACATTCTGCTGTGGAGAGACAGAAAAACACAAGTCATTTAAAAGGGGGTGGTTACTGAAGGCGAGTGAGTCTGGGGTTTCAGCTCAGTGGCAGAGCACCTACCTAGCATGCAAGACGTCCTAGTGTCTTATGTCCCCAACATCACAGCAAAGAAAAGTCAATCTGGAAATGCTATGAGGAAGAGAGAGCAGTGAACAGGGTAGAAAGTAACTGGTCTGGAAGAGGGGCAGAAGAAGCTTTAGAGTCGGGGCCAGGCAAGGGCCCTGAAGAGATAAGACAGAATGGACAAAAACTAGACTAAGAGACAAAATGGCCATGACGGAGGCTCAGTGACAAGGAGCAGGTTGTGTGACTGGAGTACCAACAGCCTGGCAAAGAATGATAAAGGTAGGCTAGGAAAACCCAGTTGGTCAGACGGATCCAGGTACTGGAGGACACAGTGGAGAGACAGGATTTTGTTTAAAATGTAGTGGGAAGACACTTGAGGGCCTGATGCTACGGAATGACAAGCTCTGGTTTATATTTAGATGACCTCTCCAGTGGCTGAGTGCCATGGTTTTTAAATTCACTCTCCCCACACCACCCATCCTACCCCCCAAGTCTCTATAGAGAATTCCAATCCACCTCTGTGCACACAGCATGATGGTCTACTGTGGTCTTTCTATCAAGGTTTCCCCATTTCACTATTCACTGATCTTATGGTGGTCTCCTCCTCCCAATTCTGTTTAAAACAATCAGAAACAATGTATTACTTCTAAGAGTGTAAGCTGCCATCCACTTCCTACACAGCAACATGTCCTAGAAAACCAAATGATTTTTTTCTCCCAGCACGCTCCCAGGGAGAAGTTTAACACACCTTAGAATTTTTTCTTGAAAAGCAAAGTACATGAAGTTAGTTCTCATTTCTGTTCCTGAAAAACACAAATGGAAAAAATCGACTTTCATGTACAAAGAACTGGTAGGCACACCGGATCTCTGTGGTCACGCTTTTAAATCTGTGATTCCAGAAAGGCTTTCTATACTCACTTAATAAAATGGAAAAAAAAAAAATTAAGTTTCTGAAGTTTAGTAGATCAAAGTCCTTTTTTTTTTTTTTGACCCTTTTAAACTCTGTAATGTTAGCAGTGATACTAATATCCAATAGCACACACTGGAATTCAGGCTGTTAGAAAACAGGGTCCTTCCAATAATTCAAAAAGTCTTTCGTTTAGGATTTAGAAGCAAGGTCCTGCTGTGAGTCAATTGCTGGCTACCTTCCCAAATTATCCTTTCAATCTTAGCTACCTCTTACACATCATCTCTTAGTCTTCACTCCAGGATTTCTTCCATTAGTGAAGCAAGGCTTTTAACACCCCAACATGAAGTCCTTTGATTCATTAGTTTTTCTTAATAGTTACCTAAATAGACTTGAGATTACCAGCATTTAATATTCTGTCTTAAAAATACATTATAGAGCCTAGAGTTTGCTGTATGGAAGTTGTCAATGGTGATTAAAAAAAAAAAAAAAAAAAAAAGGCAGCTATCATTTTCTCTGTCTCAAGAGAAGGAATCTACTCTTCTTCTGGGCTGGGCTTGCCACATGCCACATGTCTTCAGTAAAAGAGGAGGACAGAAGCAGCACTGTGTGCCTGCTTGAAATGTAGTGGCAAGACACTTGAGGGCTTGATGCTATGGAGTGACAAGCTCTGGTTTATATTTACATCGCCCTGAGTTTCAAAGAGCCCAAGAATTTCAGGAAGTTTTGCAGTTCTTTCCACTGGCTGACCTGAGGTCTTCTACCACCCAGACAAACCCAGGCTATCCTGGTGGAGAACAGAGACAACAAGGAACAGAGATGAGTCACCCAACTGAGCCATCTTACAGTAGTCATTCCCCAGGTAACATGGCAGCTGACCAGACTCAAGAACATCCCAGTCATCTGGGCACAGTGGTGCATGCCTGCAATCCCAGCAGCTCGGGAGGCTGAGGCAGGAGGTTCACAAGTTCAAGGCTAGCCTCAGCAACTATGTGAGGCCCTAAAGCAATAAGACCCTGTCTTAAAATAAAAAATAAAAAGGGCTGGGGATGTTGCTCAGTGATTAAGCACCGCTGGGTTCAATCCCCAGTATCAAAAAAAAAAAAAAAAAAAAAAAAAA
>JAJEJO010000525.1:289694-305486 GCA_020662805.1 Glaucomys volans | reverse complement strand
CTGGGTTCAATCCCCAGTATCAAAAAAAAAAAAAAAAAAAAAAAAAATTGCCCAGTCAAGATCAGCAGAGCCTGGTCAACAGAAGAAGAGCAACCTAAACCCAGTTCTAACTGACAATCCAGAGAATTGTTAGATAAATATATGAATGTTGGGTCAAGATACTAAGTTTTAGAATGCTTCATATACAGCAAAAGCTAGCACCACCAAGGTGTTCAATATCTCTCTCATCCACGATAAAACAAAGACAAGTAAGTATATGCTTTCTTAAGGACTTTACCTCATTTCAAATACTTGGGTGGGCAAATTGGCTTCTTGTGGTTACTTTTAAATTAATTTGGCCCACTTCTGACAGACATCAACAAGCAAAATCACTGCCATTTACTTTCAGCTCTTTGAAGTAGGATACACTGAGCTGTGATTTAAGAAAATCAGTAAGTTGGAACTTATTTGTGCCTCTTTGCCCTTTCTTCCAATTAGAGATATTTTCCACCACATAGCTCAGAGACAGCAGAATTGTTCGAAAATCTCTTTAACCATTGGTCAAAACCACACAGCACGCCGTTCTTTCCTTGTGACATAATTGAAGTGACGTATGTATCTGAGGTCTCAAGTGATCTTACCAAATGTACTGACAGGTGGTCATTAGCATAATTTTAGCAGTTTCTGCCCAGGGATAAATCCCACAGCTCATCTTGGATTAATAATCTAAAAGTAGGGTAACTTTCACTCAAGCTTTTTAAAGGAATAAACTTTTGAACACTCAATGTGTGTTCCTCAGGCAGATTCTGCCTGCACACAGGAGGTGCCTGTCCTGGACAGGACTTAGTCCACTTGACTAGTTAGAACAACATGTGAAAAAGTAAAGAGATGTGCTAACACTGGAATTAATAAATGAATTTAGAAAGGCTGCAGGATACAGGGTCAGTATAAACATATCAACTCTAGTACATACAACAATTAGAAAGCAAATATTTTTAAAGTAGGCTACTTATAACAGCATCAAAAATAAAATCAGGAAATAAATGTAACAAATGTTGACAAGATTTCTATATATGTTGGTATGTACCCAACACTAACATAAACATTATTATTATTTTAAAGAGACAAACTAGAAAAAAAACCAAATATCCATCAATATTAGAGTGAGTAACTTGTGGTATATTTAGAAAATCAAATTATTTGCTTACAGCAATCAAAATGTAAAGTGTCTGCTGAAAAATTTTAGCATAGTTTTTTTAAAAACTGCTTATCAATGCATACTTTAACTCAGTTACCCTTTAAACATTTTGAAGAAATTGATCATTAAGAATTAAGCTCAGTTGGTAGAGTGCCTGCCTCATAAGCACAAGGCTCTGGGTTCAATCCCCAGCACAGCAAATAAATAAATAAATGAATAAATAAATAACACGACTCAAGTCACATACAAATCAGAGTGGAGTTCAAATTCTCTAGGAAACATGCAGAAAGGAAAATAGTACATGATCAGCCCACTTACTAGTGACCTCCATCCCTGAGATCACATATAGCCTTTCAGTTGGAAGCAGGAAGGGAAGGAATCTATGTGAACAAAGAATTGCCCAAGGGTTGCATTGGGGTACAAAGAAAAGGGCAGCTAAGGAACCAGAGTTCTGGATGATAGATAGCACTGACTTTCTTCTCATCTTAGCCAAATCACTCCCCTTCTTTCCTGTAGTTTCTTTAGCTGCTCTACTTTACAGTACCTCTTATCTTCAACATATATAAGTATTTGCTCTGTTTAGTGTTTATTGTCCCTATCCCCAAAAGGCTGTAGTTCCTTAAGGATGGGAATTTTTTTTTAACATTATTAAACATTCAATGTGAAGTATACTTGTATGAAAGTACATACATAAAGTATGGGTGGGATAATCTTATTTTGCAAGATACAGCAAAAACAATCCAGTAAACCCATCTGGAACATACTCCAACTCACTGGGTGATGGAGATGGTGGTAGTGGTGTTAAAAGGACCAGGTGTGCTAGACAGCTATACTGATTGTTTACTATTTGTAGAGCACAGTTCCTGGGTCACTGGAGGGGAGGTTTGAAACAGCTCTAGAGTTTTAGATTTAATAAGAAATTACTGTTTACTCCCTAAGCTTATTCCATGTTTAGAAACTTCTAAGGTACACATACACACAGGTAAAAGGAAATACAGATCCTCAAAATAACTTGCTTTCAGAAGCACATTAGGGCTGGGGATGCAGCCCTTGTGATAGAGCACTCGCCTAGCATGCGTCTGGCCTCAGGTTCAATCCCCAGCACTACCAAATGTAAAAAACAAAATATTTAAAAATGAAGAAGCATGTTGTTCCTTTACCATATTAATAGCCAGGAAGAAGCTTCTTTAATGATAAAGGCAAAAAATCTATAAATAATTATTTATTGAATGTCTACTCTTTCCCCCATAAGGATATCCCCCATAAGGATAAAACATATCAGACACAAAGATTAAACCAAAACAAAACTGCTAATTAATTTGCTTGTTTGGAAATATAGGAATGTGAAATACCAGCAAAGCATAACAATATGTGTCAGGAACCAAATAAATGGCTGGCTTAATATACCTCAGTATGTGTATGAGCGAAGATCACAAGTTCCTGTGAAAATGGTGGTAATGACAAAGATCCTGAACAACATGCAGAATCTTAACTTCAGAGGAGTAAAAGCATTTTCATAGTGAGCATAAGATTTGAATGTTGGTTTCTGAAGCATTTTCAGAAATCATTAAATTGGCTACTATATATACACCATAGTTTTGGTATAAGAAGGGATTTAGGGCTGGGCAAATAACTCAGTGGTAGAGCTCTCACTTAGCATGCAGAGCCTGGGTTCAATCCCCAGAGAAGAAGAAAAAGAAGGAGGAGAGTGTGGAAGGAAGAAGAGGAGGGAGTTGGAGGGGAGGAGGAGGAGGAGAAAATAATTAAGATATAGGTAAATGGATAAAGACAGTTTGTGGTAGCCCTTCAACCCTGGCTTAATTCATTCTATAGGGCAGTAAATCTCAAACCATTAATAGAAAAAGTTAAGAAAGAATATATTCCCCAAATTCTGCCTAAAACTTTAATTTCTCAAGGAAACAAGTTGGAGCTATGCAGATACCAGTGGACTATCTTTTAAATATTAGTGAGGTATTTAACAACAAATTACATTACTGAATTCCACAAAATATACTCAAATTACACTATTGCCACAATAATCTCAATTTATTCTTAGAAGGCATTAGATATTTCTGATTTCCTTAGGTTCAATATCTATATAAAACATGTCACATCTGCTTTATATTCTGAAATCTAGATGCCACAGACGCAGACTGGTGGTTAGGCTGAAAGGATGTCCCCCACTCTGAAGACAATTCCCGCCATCCTCATACTTCAGCTCCATCTGTGTGCAATGCAATAGTGACTGTCACCTCCCCACCTCATCAAAATCAGCAAGCAACAAAAGCACACTAAAATCAGGGAAGCAAGAAAGATTTTGAGGAAACAAACTTCCGTCCATTATTAAAAATAAGACAAAATTTAGTCAGCCTTTCTTAATCAGAGTTCCTCAAGATAATGGTGCCCTACCAAATAAAATTTGGTCTCTTCTCAATTCTCCCAATGGCACAAAACTAGTGCCATACTAGATGCACAAGACAGATGTTAATTCATTATGTACAATACATGTTTTAGAGCATTAGGGCTGAATTTTCTTGCAAGTTCGGGAAGGGAATAACTGACACTCTATTAAATCTACAAATTAGGATTTGGTATTTAATGTCATTTCTTTAAGGAAAAAAGCTATGTGTTTATGGATCCAGAGCCTCACATATTCTTGGAGAAAAATAAAAACTTCCAGCCTGTGGAGTAATGCTAGAATGAATGGTCCATAAATTTGGGAAGTCACAGAGAAATTAACAAACAAAAAAGAAAAGAGTGGACACTGTCATATTTTACAGTTTATAAAACATATTTTGAAAAAAGATTTCTGATTTAATAGCTATTATTTATGGAGCTCATTTAAAATTCTACACACTGAGGGGCTGGAGTTGTGGCTCAGTGGTAGGGCACTTGCCTGGCATGTATGAGGCCCTGGGTTCGATACTCAGCACCACATATAAATAAATAAAATTGAGCAAAAGATCCATTGGCAACTAAGAACAGTTTAAAAATAAAAATGAAATAAAATAAAATTCTACACAATGTGCTTCTACAAGGCAAGCATTTATTTCCTGTTTTAGAAATTAGGAAAATGAGATTCAGGAAAAATAACCTTCCTCATATAGCCAGTGTAACACAGACCATCCACTTCATCAGCCTAATCACACCAGAAGGCTGTCCATCATGTAACTATCTAATCTCACAAAAGCATATCCATGTAGGACTCATCTTCATGCCCAGATGAGAAAGCAGAGGTTCAAAGAAGTAAATAGTGCCAGGCCCTAAAGCTCAGAGCTAGCAAGTTCCAGGTATGGTTCCTTTGACCACTAATCCTTTAGAATCTCCTAAGCCATGGGTGAGAAAGAAGCAAAGCAGACCAAGAAGACTGTTATGGGTGAACTATGTCCCTCTGAAAGTTTGTATGTTGAAGTTCTCATCTCTAGTGTCTCAGACGGGAACTTAGGTAGAATAGAGTCATTATAGAGGGAATCAAGTTAAATTAACTCATTAGGGTGGACCTCACCAATAACAGCTGATACTCACATAAGAAAAGGAAATTTTAACAGACACATATGGACAGAAGATGATACAAAGACACTGGGGAGCAAGGAAAGATGGCCATCTACAAGTCAAGGGGAGAGAATTGAAACAGATCCCTCCCTCACAGTCCTCAGAAGGAACCTGTTGACACCTTGGATTTGTGCCATGAATGGAGACAATCAATTTGTTGTTTAAAATACCTATAGAAAGGTACGTTGTTGAAGCTGCACTATTAAACTAATGTAATGACAACTGCTCACTGAAATAAAATTTAAATTTAAAAAATTACCACTCAAAATTCATAAACTAGGTAAGTATAGGAAAACTTTTTATAATTTTGTTGCATCCATGTTTCTGCAGTTTTTAAGGCTTAGAATAACACTAAGACCATTTTATGGTCTTAAATTTCATGGTAAATTTCAATACCATTTTATTAGGAAAAAATGAATCTATAGCATCTATTGAAGGGTTAAATATTTTTAATTAGAGACTCCATGGTGAATGCCAATCCACAGGTTTTCATGATGATATTCTAAATCTTCAAGGATTATCATAACTATAAATCATATGTGTAACTTCATGTGTATTAAAAATCAATCATCTTAATTCCATAAAGATAATTCCAGATAATGAACTTACACTAATAATTGTTTATAATGTTAATAGCTAACAAAATTGAATGTTCTTCTTCCAATTAACTGTGTACATCATATTCTGAGTCTCAGTCATAGTGCTTTTTAATTGGAAAGACCACTACATAGGTGTGTTGAAGGTGAAGATAAAGATGATAAAATGATAATGAGTCAGATCTATTTCATTTTCTGTTCTTTGGATGATCTTTCCACGGGATGGTTAATGAGAAAGACATATGGAAAAATGCCCAATGAATATTAGCATTGTCACTATTATTATTAAATCAATTTGTTAAATTAGTTTATTGTAAAACTAATAATAAACATTAAAAAGACTCAGGCATGATATTTATTTAGTGAATTATATAGTATTTTATAGTATATTTGTTATGATTTAGATATAAGGTGTTCCCCAAAAGCTCATGTGTGAGGCAAAGAAAGAAAGTTCAGAAATGAAACAATTGGGTTATGAGTGTCTTAAGCTAATCAGTGCATTAATCCAGGGTGGTAACTATAGGCAGGTAGGGTGTGGCTGGAAAAGCAGGTCACTGGGGTCATTTCTTTAGGGGTTATATTTTATCTTGGGTGAGCAGAACACTCCCCCCCACCCCTCTCTCTCTCTCTGCTTCCTATTTGCCCCATCCTGAGCTGTTTTCTCTGCATTACCATTCCACTGTGATGTTCTGCCTTACCTTGGGGCCAGAGCTATGAAGTTGGCTGATCATGCAGAGCCTGGTTTTGAACTTGTGATCCTCCTGCCTCAGCCTCCTGAGTCACTGGGATTACAAGCATGCGCCACAGTGCCCAGCTCCTCTACATTTTTCTTGTCAGGTCTTTTTACCATAGCAAGGAAAAACTAGCTAAAACAATATGGTAATCATGAAATTGTACTTTAATTACATTTTTTAACTTAACTGTTTATAAGAAAGGGGTACAGACATAGCTATATGCCCTCAAGTATGAGTCTCTTTAAATTAATTCTGCTGCAGAGGTGATAGCTCTTTCCAACTGTCATTTTTAAGCTCACAGTGCTATTCTTCAATTCATTTTTTTTTATTTTAATTTTGATCTCTATTACCTCTTTGCAGGAAGGCACAAATATCTTAAATCTGTGTCCTCTGCCATTCCTTGTTTTCATCTCCCTGATCTTCATCAATGTACTGTGTTGTCTTCTACATCCCAGAAAGCCTGACAATACAATGACTTTACATAAGAATTTTTCACACTGTCACTCTTAACTCTGTTTAAGAAACAATGAATATTTTAACCTGCTGATGCCCTTTCTTGTTCTCTTCGCATTTCTTTTTCTCCTGTTCAAACTCCCTTTGCATTCATCTCATTACCTTTTCTTCTTACCTCACCCTTAGTTAGGCCCAGGAGTTTCTGTTCTTTGATAAAAACCCATCTTTTTTCTGCTCAACAAGTAACACATCCGTTCAACACTTCCTCCTGGTCACTGTAATAAATCCTCTTCGGAAAAGTGTGATTCTTCTTTCTTTCTGAGTTTTCTGAACAAACTTCCTATTCCTCTGAGATGAAGCATCATTTCCTGGACTCATGCCTGTTTATTTATTTTTATATGTTCAATCTCTGACAGACATACCCAGACACTGTACGTCAAAAAGCACTATGGCAAAGTGCCTTTCTATAGTCTTCATGAGAAGACTAATGTCACATCCTCCTGGGATCCAGGTCTCAGGGTGCACTGAGCTGGAATTCACCTGAGATGGCTGTCCTGGACTACTGTAAGACCTTTCTATGACCCCCACTATCTGGTTCTCTTAAATGAGGAAGTCAAGGAATGTTGGAAAGACTAGTCACCTGGATGTTCCACAATTGCACAAAAAGTGAAAGGGCTCAATACCCACAGAGTTTCCACAAATAGTGCAAGAGAGAGAGTTCATTGACTATTTTTCCAAATGGCAAAAACACAGGAGCTCTCTGTCAAACTGTCAGGCTGGGACCAAGTAGCTTCTGGCTGTTTGGACAGCTGCCCACATCATTAGAGAGAGCCGGATTATTTTTTTCCCCTCATCCTATTCCACATTTTTTTTTTCTTTTTCTGGATCCAGGAATTGAACCCAGGGGCATTTGACCACTGAGCCACAACCCCAGCCCTATTTTGTATTTTATTAGAGACAGGGTCTCACTGAGTTGCTTAGCACCTCACTTTGAACTCACGATCCTCCTGCCTCAGCCTCCCCGGTCACTGGGATTATAGGCATGAACCACCACGCTCAGCCTATTCCACTTTAGATGTGATGATGGAGACTCTATTCAGATTCTCATTATGATCATCTATCACTTTAATTTCCATTGTTACACAATTTCTATTTTTCTGGGTCCACAGGATGGTTTTATATTTTCATGGTTAAAACGAGAGGGGCCATATCAAAGATTTCCATCCAGTCTAACAACATTTGTTTTTCATTGTTGTGGACTGAACCTAGAGCCTCAGGAACACCAGGCAGACACTCTATCCCTAACCTACATCCCCAGCCTAACCCCTTTTTAAAAGAAAACAGTCAGAATTAAAATATATGTATGTATTTAAAGACATGCAAAATAGATGTATATGTATATAATTTTATTTAAGTCAGATTGCTTTTCTCTCATTTCCATGCACCTAAAAGATAAAAATAAAATAGATTAATCTTATTTTGTGTTTAGGGCTTTATTTAGTTACTTATTTTATTTACTTATTATTTTTTCTGCTGATTTCTTTGTTTTAAGGTAGTTTGTTTAACTTAATTCTACGTTATAAGTTGACAATTCTATGAAACAACAAGCATGCTATTTCATTCCTAATCTATTAATATTCCCACCTACCTAAATATTTTCTATTTCCCCAAGTTGTCTTTTCCAATGTTAGCATTCCAAAATACTGAAACCGAGAACTCAATGTGTACACAAATACCACGCCCCCCACCCTTACACACACACACACACACACACACACACATACACACATTGCTTTCTGTTTTTCTATTTCTCTCTGTATGTATGTAGATGTTTTATGGAGGTGCCCTGTCTGGCTAGGGGAGCTATCACTTCTGATTCTTAACTATAATGCATATCTCCCTTTGATGTCTACATGGATTGGAAGTAGGCAATGGCCTTTCAGGTTGTTATCCTTGGTGGCCTGGCTTCCCACTAAGAAAAAAGAAATGATTTTATTTGGTACAAATAAAGTAGAAAGAAAATTGAGGTAGGAAATTTGTACTATACTATTTTTTTTTTTATTTTTTTTGCATTGCTGGGGATGGATCCAAGGGCCGAATGCATGCTAGGTGAGCACTTTCACTAAGCTATAACTCCATACCTAGGCTTTTTTTGCAGTACTAAGGATTGAACCCAGAGTCATAACCATTACCACTGAGCTACATCCCCAGGCTTTTATATATTTATTTATTTATTTATTTATTTTTAATTTTTGAGACAGGGTCTAAGTTACCTAGGCCAGTCTTGAACTTGTAATTCTCCTGCCTCAGCCTCCTGAGTCCCTGGGATTACAGGTTTGTGCCGCCACACCTAGCTCTAAGCTTTCTTTTCTTCTTCTTTCTAAAAATATTTTTAGTTGTAGATAGACATGGTATCTTTATTTGTTTTTTTATGTGGTGCTGAGAATCAAACTCAGTGCCTCACATGTGCTAGGCAAGCACTCTACCACCGAGCCACAACCGCAGGCCACTCTATGATTTCTTGATTATGAATTTTGATGATGTGCCTAGATCCACTTTTATCAAGTGCCTTCCACACAGTAGACATACAATTTTTGTTTGATGTCTACCTTCATGAAACAGTCATTTAATCTTTAGTATTTTTTTTACTAAATGATTTATAATGTTGAAAAGCAATGCAGCTAGTGTTTTTTAACATGTCTCATGTGCTGACTGAGGGATAAAACTACAGATAGGAAAATAAAAAGAAAAGAAGTTGATTTCACTTCTTTTTCTAAAGAACAAATAATCTGAAAAATAAACTGAGTATTCTTTACAAATAGGCAAATGTAACTACCCTTGGATCCTGACAAGGCAAACAGGTAATAAACAAGTAATGTGGGGACAGAAAATAATAACTTTTAACATGGTAGCTATAAAAGAGATCAGGGCACTCCTACAGGAGGGATTAAAAAAAAACTAACAAATTAACAAAAGAAAGTAGTGGTTAAGTAAAGAATAACCTAGAAAGTACACTGTAATGGACAAACTTAAACTACAAAGACATCTGTCATTTTCACAATCAATTATAGCATTTCTTTGCACACGTCTTTTGTTTTCACAAAGTTCTGTGTCACACAATATTGTCAATGTTTGCAATGACTATGAATGAAGACAGCAATAACACTAAATAAGAACTGCAGGAAAAAGTTCCACATTGAGATTTTAAAACCCAAAGTTGAAGCACAGAAAGCAGAGGTGCCAGGTTAGCTGAAAGAATTCAAATACATCAAATCTCTCTTCTGAGGCAGTCCCAAGAACACACAGCTAATAACTAACTGTAAAGCTCAATCACACAGAGAATTTTTACAGACATGCAATAATATTGTGAATAATAATCATGGTACAAAGAAGATAAAGGAAAAGATGAAGGGTTTATTGAAGAAAAGAAAATGGAAAGAGGATGAATCCTAAGGAGAAAATCATTTTAAAGGTCACTAGACTGTCTCTGTAGTGGAAGAAAGAAGCTGAGATTACCAAATTTTAGTTTTAAATATATATGCAAAGTGGGCTCAGAGTAGAAACAGTCCATGATCCTTTGTGTTCACTGGTAAGCTATAATCCAAGGTCTCTAAGGCACCATTAACACAAGAATCAAGGATAGTCACATAAATTCAAATGTCCTATTATTTTTTTTTTTTTTTTTTTTTTTTTTTTTTTTGGAACCAGGTATTGAACTCAGGGACACTGGGCCACTGAGCCACATCCCCAGCCCTATTTTGTATTTTATTTAGAGACAGGGTCTCACTGAGTTGCTAAAGGCCTCGCTAAGTTGCTGAGTCTGGCTTTGAACTCTGGATCCTCCTGACTCGGCCTCCCAAGTCGCCTGGATTACAGGCGTGCGCCACCACGCCCGGCTTCAAATGTCCTATTTAAAGGCATTAAAAATACCTGTTGGGGCCAGGAACAGTGGCAAACACCTGTAATCCCAACAACTCAGGAGACTGAGGTAGGAGGACTACAAATTTGAGGCCAGCCTCTGCAATTTAGTGAGAATTTGTCTCAAAATGAAAAATAAAGCAGACTGGGGATGTAGCTTAGTGGCAAAGTCCCCCAGGTTAAATCCTCTGTACCAAGAGAGAAAAAGTAGAAACTATTGGAGAAGAAATAATAGGAAGTTTAAGACTGAAGACAAAATGTGAGTGTTTCAATTTCTAAACAATAGAAGTTTAAGGGGTGTGTGTGTGTGTGTACATTCATACATTCAAGATTATAAATTTGTGTCTATTCATATATAATCTTATAAGAAAGTTTTCCACACTGACTTTGATATATCAGTATAATTCTCAATCTTCAGTTTGCATTCAGTACAACCATATCAGATGTGAACTTCATTGAGGTAACAGAGATTCAAGTTTGAACATTGACATTAAATTGACTTGGGAAATTTTTTCATGCATAAAGTATAGAATAAGTAAAACTGCATATATCATCTTCACAAAGTGCTTCAATACTGAGAAATCTGTCCTGTCAATAGGATACGATTTACAGCCTACATAATAATAATAATGTGTTTCTTAGCATAAATTCATAATTATTTAATTTAATCTAATTTCTAGCATTTTCCTTGGAGATAAAATTAAATTAAAAAAAGGTGCTCCTCAACAACATCTCTCTGGCATGGAGGAGAGAAAGCAGTGCAGACTAAACTATCATGTCCCCAGACGAACGAGCTCTTTCTGTAGAAAACCTCTTTCAGAATTAATGGCCTGCTGCACATGATGAGTGCTCAAGAAAGGAAATATGTATGGGTTTTTCTCCTAACTTCTGACCCTTGAAATTAAAAGCACTTTCTTCACCTCCTCTGTTCCAGTTAACCCGTAGGAAAAATGTCTCTCTTTATTGCAGGGGGGAATTGTTACAGTACCAAGAGATACAGCTATATAGAGAAGTGATCCAATTCACAGCCTCCTTCAAAAAGTCTGCCTCCAAATAGTGAGAGGAAGCACAGGATGCCTGGGGGCCAGGGGCCCTGGAGTTTGCCTCACCACTCATCATCTAGCATGGTACCCTCCAGCAGGACACTGAAATGCCCAATTAGGCAGGTTCTCCAAGGGGCCTCTGTGGATGACAGCAAGTCTGAGGACTCAGGTATTCTCAGACCCCTGGCCTTGTTGCAAACGCAATTTCAGCAGCCACTACTTGTCTGGCTTCCTGGGCAGCCTGACAAAGATGGCTTCCAGCTAGGTAAAATCAAAGAGACAAAAGACATTTATCTCTCCTGTTAGCTTAGAGACAAGTACAGCAGACTGACTCTACCACAATCAAATTATAAGACTTTTTTATAAATATGAATAGTAATAATTATATATTGGTAGAATATATATTTACTATATATGCAGTATATATATATATGACATATTTAATACTATAATGCATTACTATAAATAGCATTTTTACCATGAAATAATAGTACACTTAAGAGATAGAGTCTGGGATTGAATCCAGGGGTGCTTAACCAACTGAGTCACATTCCAGTCCTTTTTTTGTTTTTTATTTTGAGACAGGGTCTTGTTAAGCTGCTTAGGGCCTCATTAAGTTGCTGAGTCTGGCCTTGAACTTGCAATCCTCCTGCCTCAGCCTCCTGAGTTGATGGTATCACAGGTGTGTGCCACCATACCAGGCACCATAATCTTTTTTAAAAATTTGGTTATTTTGGAGGGTAGTCACTTTTTTTTAAAGGGGCATGAGCATAAGTCACCACTCTTATATCAAAACAGAAATAAAAATAAGGTCATATGCAAAATGATAAGGAATCGTACATACTTTATTGAAAGTCATAGAACACATTTTCTTTTTTAAAATTCCTTCTCATTAGCTTACTAAATATGGAAAATTCAAGGCCACACTATTCTCCCCTGATAATTTATTTTCAGAAAGTTAATGCTTTCTAAATATCACCATTTCAAGCATTCATTAAAAATTATTGGGGGATTGTTTCTTAATAATGAAATGCAAATATTAAAAGTGAAGGGAGTGTTAATTACTTGAAAATGTGAAACCATTTGCACTGTTTAAAACAAATTAAGGCAATTCTACCATTAATTATTTCAGGACTGAAGTTAAGTCTTAGTCCTCTATGGTTTTTACATATGGCATTACATTAGACATGACACATATGTGAGGCACGCTTTTTCTTCTTCCTACTCTACATATTTTACTGTGATGTGAGCCATATGTTTCATTACAAAGGGTGGCATGAAAAGGCTATTGCAAGAGGGGAAACTCTTGATTCAGATTTCAGCAATATAGAAAGTCCTCTTCATTAAAAACACATTATTGTTTTGCTTCAAGGCATTTACCTTATGTTCCCAGTAACACCCTGACAGTTTAGAGATTAAAAACATCTGGAACGTAGACATTAAGATTTTAGGGATCATGAGTCTGACACTAAAAACACAGACCATTATGGAATACTCAAAATAATGGGCTATTTGGTGGGGATGGGATCACATGATGAATAAATTAATATATAATCACTTAATCATTAAACACATCTCAGGAGTGGGCATAAGGGTATCCCAGGTTAAAATTTGGGGTTCTGAGATTATCTCCTATTTATAAGAGAGGCAACATCTAAGATCATGTTATGCTCCCATTTAATTTTAGCAGTTTGTTTTAGTTGCTCAGCCTGATAAAATGGCTATCTATCTTCCTCTTAGGGTCAGAAAGTGAAATCAAATGCCTGTTCAGCTAAAATTATGAATTTCACCATTTCTAAATGCTAAATAAGGTTTAAATACATGAATGGTGGTTTAAAGATACATACACAAGTCATTTCAAGCTCTTTCCTCCCAACAGGTGGAGCAGAACCCACTTCCCCTGAGCAAGAGCTAGTCTAGCAACTGCTTTTAGCAAACAGATCATGCAGAGGTGATGCACCACCTAAATACAGCAATATAAAGCAATATAAAGATGGCAACTTTGAATTAGGAGTATGTTCTCCTGACCCTCACCCCACTCTCCCTCTCAAGCTAACTTTTATGTTCTGAGAATATTCAGGCAGCCTGTGCAGAGCCCCACATGAGGAGGAACCAATGCCTGCCAGCAATGAACTTAGAGCGTGAATGAGCTTAGAAGTGAATACAATCAGTTCCATCAGTGGCCATGCCAGTGAGCTCTCACCACTGATATGCCCTGAGTCAAGCCTTGAGATAAATGCAGCTCTGGTCAACATCTTCATTGCCATTGCATAACAAATCCTAAACCAGAACTCATTTGTTAAGTTACAACAATATCCCTGACTCACAGAAACTACATAAATGTCATTTTAAGATGTTAAACTTGGAATAACTCATTACTTAGCAGTAGCTAGCCATTACAATATGTAATAAGAATAGGTTTTATTGAGGCAGAGAAAGGACCAGAGAACAAGTCCTGGTCTCCAAACCTAAGAATATGACTTTTAAGTTGTATGATACTGAATAGGGTCATACAGAATCTCCAGGTCTCATTTCTTCATCTACATACTAATATTTCGACCAAAGTGATTTCCAAGACTCCTATGGTTATGAAAAGGCAGAATTCTAAAGCTATAAAGAGGAAGCTCTAACCATGAAGTAATAAAAGATAACAATCAGAACTGCCCAGCATTGGAAGCTGCCTTCAAGGCCCTCTTGGAAGAAAAGAGACTGAATTACCATTGGTGCTGACTATCCCAAGGGTTCAGTGGGAAACAGGGAGAAAACCTTTGGTTTCTTTCAATTCTAGTATGCTATATTTCTAACTCTGGATTTAAGAAAAAAAGGAAAGTGATAATGCCCCATATCAAAACAATCATGCACATGTAAGAAATTTAGGCAAAATGTTCCCCTTACTGTTTTAATTCCTTCATAGGACTCTACCCAGAGATAATTTCCATAAGAACCCTAAATTACATGTACACTGGAGCTTCCTTTTTTTACATAAAGGCAAAAATCAGAAAATATCTGAATGACCATTAGTGAAGGTACGCCACATATTTCATCATGGAAAGGTGATCATAATCTACCTGTGCTCTAAGGTGTTCATTTCAGTAAATGAAAAGTAAAAACTGTAAAAGTTTTGTTAGGAATCTCAAACCTGGACACACATGAGAATCAGTAAGCAGTTTCTTTTTTTAATGCTAACGACATAGTTCAGCTTAGTTAAGTCAGAATATCTGAAGGTGAGACCCAGGCATCAGTATGTTTAAAGCTTACCAGATGATTCTAGAATAGAGCCCAAGCTGAGAATCACTCCTGGTGTGATCTTATTTGAGTTACTGAAAAAGGGAACAAGATCGATCCAGTGCTGTGTTTATACCCACGTATAGGAAAAGATATAAAAGGAAAAATGTAACTAAAACTAGTGGGGACTAAAGAGGAAATCACATCCTTTGTTTCTTGTTTTTAAGAATATAAATGGCTACTATAACACAAAAAGTAAAGAGGAAAGAAAATATTTCACAAATTTTTTAAATAGCTACAGGGTCTGGAAAAAACAAAGATAATTATTACTATTCAGACCTCAATTTGTTTTTTTTTTTTTCATAATTAACATTTTATTTGTCAAATTTTTTTCTCATGCACATATTTAAGACATAGCAATCCTAACACCTTCAAAAACTCTTCTATTTTGTTTATAAACAACAGTTAGATTTAATACCAGTTTAATATTTACATGGCCATGTAACTGTCCAGATTATTTAGTATTCATAATGAAAATGATAATGAAAAATATTTTTCCTCAAAATAGCCTAAGTTGCCTTAAATTTAAAAATCAAATAATTCTTTTTTTTTATTTACTTATTGATTCATTGAACACAAATGGAGTACAGCTATTGTTTCACTGGTTGTACACAAAGTAGAGTCACACCATCTGTGCGTTCATACATGTACATAGGGCAATGGTATCTGTCACACATTTGGTATGGATCCACCATTTGACCCTGCTATCCCACTCCTTGGCCTATACCCAAAGGACTTAAAATCAGATTACTACAGTGATGCAGCCACATCAATGTTCATAGCTGCTTAATTCACAATAGCTAGATTATGGAATCAACCTAGATGCTCTTCAGTAGATGAATGGATAAAGAAACTGTGGTATATATACACAATGGAATATTACTCAGCCATAAAGAAGAATAAAATTATGGCATTTGTAGGTAAATGGATGATGTTGGAGACTGTTATGCTAAGTGAGATCAGCCAATCCCAAAAATCCAAAGGCCGAATGGTCTCTCTGATAAATGAATGATGATGCATAATGCGGGGGGGGG